>JACEGR010003585.1:0-102312 GCA_014170235.1 Listronotus bonariensis | reverse complement strand
TTTCCAGTTAGTAAATCAGGGAATCGCTATATATTGGTAGCGATGGATTACTTCAGTAAATGGCCAGAAGTCTACCCAATCCCAAATCAAGAAGCTATCACTGTTGCCGATGTATTATTTCAACAATGGATTTGTCGCTATGGAGTTCCTAGAGAAATACATTCCGATCAAGGCAGAAACTTTGAGTCCGATCTTTTCAAGAACCTTTGTAATCTCCTGGGAATCCATAAAACAAGAACAACACCTCTTCATCCCCAGTCCGATGGTATGGTAGAGCGGTTTAACAGAACACTTGATAACTACCTGAAAATTAAAGTAAATGACCAACAAAGTGACTGGGATAACTGTATACAGCCGTTTTTATTAGCATACCGCTCCGCAATTCACGAAACTACTGGCGAAACACCTGCTAAAGTCATTTTCGGAGCGGAAATATGCCTTCCAGTTGACTTGCTTACAGGACGACCTTCCACCAATGAAGAACCAGCAGAAGACTATGTAAGTCAACTAAGTAAACAGCTACAGAGGATACATGAAGAGGTGCGTACCAAGTTACAAAAAGGAAGTGACCGTATGAAATCCCGCTATGACTTGAAAGCTAACCATCAGGGATTTGTCGTCGGTGAAAAAGTTTGGTTATACAATCCAAGAAGAACCAAGGGGCGTTCACCGAAACTACAGAAGTCATGGGAGGGACCATATAAAGTGGTGACACGGCTTAATGATCTGGTGTACCGTATACAGAAGAGTCCACAGGCAAAGATGAAAGTAGTACATCTAGAAAGGCTAAGCCGTTATCAAGACAGTGAAGATACTTGATCGAGACGATCAAAACTTGGAAGGGGGCAATGTTACAGACTTTCAAAAATGTGTTTAGGTTATAGAATTTTAGAGAGTTAGGATCATTTAATTTAGTTTGTTAATTTATTTAAATAATTTACCTTAATTTTTCCAAGTTCTTTCATCACTTTCGAAGGTTTCCGAAAACGCCCGAATTATCCATTAATAACTTTTATGCCATCATGTACTATGGAATTTTCACGATATTTCTCGAATATTCTAGATCATTCTTTACTCTTCCACCATACTATAAAAGGGCGACGGGAAACCTCCGATCAGTTAGTACAGATTCGACTTTTGTGCTGTAAACTTCGAGACATTGACAATTTAAGATTTTGCCGTTATTGTAACCATAGTTACGTTACTCGAGACAGTGACAATTTAAGATTTTGCCGTTATTGTAACCATAGTTACGTTACATTGTTAATAAAGGTATAAAAACGAAGGCACGTGTTTTTATACGAGGTGTTTTGGAACAATATACTCGCGTACCTAAATTTTTACGACGCGTGCCGCCTTGGCTAAATTTTATTAGGATTAAACAAAAAGTTTAAGGAAAAATAAAATTAACGCCCAACAAAGGGTTCAAGTCGGTTAGTACTACATAAAATTTAGTACTTACTAACCATTATATAACAACATAATTTATTTGATTTTTTTTTAATTATAAAATATGCTTTATTTTACTTAGATTCCAAATAATGTTAGTACTTCATATAAAAAAATGTTCTATCGCGTTTCTTTAGGAAGGTATTAACCTTCAAAGTTAGAATTAAAAAAAAAAATCATTTATAACTTTTTAACGTTTGCCACAATAATAATAATAATAATAATAATAATAATAATAATAATAATAATAATAATATTTGACATTTAAAATATCTCACATCAATGCTTTATTCCACAGGCAACTGATTGCGCAGTAAGTCATAATTAAACGGGGTGAGGCGATTTTTTTCGTTTATTGTATTCATTTTTTACAGTGATGAAAAATTTGACATTTTGGTTTGACCGTTTAATTCCTTTGTCATTTTTGTACAAAAAAGGTATACCTTATTTAAATCGATATCTTGGACCGTTTTTCATAAAATCGCGTTTAAATCCAGACAGACCAACATTTTGTATGTAATAAAAAAATTAATTTATTTGAGAAAATTATTAAAATATGGTAAAATTGTAAAAAAAAGTGTTTATTTGTTTTATAAGGTTTAAAAGGCTTACAAACACCATTTTTTATTATTTTACCACATTTTAAGTATTTTCTCAAAAACTGTTTTTTACTACATACAAAATGCTGGTGTGTTTGGATTTAAAATGCGATTTTATAAAGAAACGGTCAAAGAGATCGATTGAAAATGAAATGGTCAAAGCAAAATGTCAAATTTCTCACTGTAAAAAATGCATACAATAAACCAAAAAATTCGTCTCACCCTGTATAATTATGACTTACTGCGGAATTATTTGCCTATGGACAAAAGCATTGGTATGAGTTTATTTAAATGCCCAATTATTATTATTATTGAGGCAACCATTTAAAAGTTAAAAAAATTTATTCTAACTTTGAAGGTCAATAACTCCCCAAGGAAGCCGGATAGACCTTTTTTTTATATGAAGTACTAAAATTATTTTAATACACTGAATTGTATCCGCAGTTGGTTTCTTGTGAAACATTTTTTAAATATTAATACTAAATAGAAAAAATTGCTTTTTAATGTTTCAAAAATTATTAGAGCATTACTCTACAATTGTTTCGCCTTTCTAGGGCTTCATCAAGAGTACTTCGTATACTAAACTTAAAAAGAGAAATATTTACAAACAGAACCATTTAACACGTTTTTCCCAAAAAGGTCTATAAAATATTATTAGGGGTTTTTATTATGCGGCCCAGATGTGGTAATAAATTTATTTATAATTGGCATATCTGCGAAATTTATTTGATCATTGGTAGAAAGAGTTGTATTGTCTATAAGTGATTTTTTAATTTCTAGTTGTTCATATAAATTTAATTTTTACCTTTGTTTTCTCTATGGAGTAGTTTAACATTATTAAGATCTATAAAGTGGTTTTGTTCTATACAATGTGTTGAAATGCCTGTGTTTTTAAACCATTTAAAATTGATGTTTTGTGTTCTTTTATTCTGTTTTTTATGCTCCTTCCACTTTGACCAATATATTCCGCATTACAGTCTGCGCAATTAACTTTATAAACCCCTGACATATCTAATTTTTCTGTTTTGTCTTTATTGTTAACTAATAATCTACCTAGGTTACTCTTATTTACAGACACAGTTTTACAGCCTAACTTATCTAGCCTATTGGATACATTATTGCTGATGTTTGGTATATAATTGATAAACTTAAAATTATTGTTTTTAGGTTCTGTAATACTATAAAACTCTTTAGCAATTAACTTTTGTTTTTTCTTTGTTAACAATTTATCAACAAGTGATTCTTTATATCCGTTGTTTCTTGCTATTTGTTTAATAATGCAGAGTTCTTTGTTAAAATTTGATTGACTTAATGGGAAAGTGACAAGTCTGTGAATTAAACTATGAAAAGAAGATAATTTTATTTTCCATGATTGGTTCGATGCGTAATTTATTACCGTGTCTGTCGTCGTTGGTTTTCTGTAAATATCGAATTCAATGTGGTTGTCAATATTTTTAATGTTTATATCCAAAAAATTTATCTCATTTTCATTTCCTTTTTCCATAGTGAACTGAATGTTGCTATTTATTGAGTTTAGAAAATTTAAAAACTTATCTAAATTTCTCTCTGTACTATTCCAAATGCAAAAAACATCGTCTACATATCTTTTCCAATAAAAAATGTGTTTAATTAGTTGATTATTAGAGTTAAATAAAACTTTTTCAAAATGAGCCATAAAAATTTCCGACAATAAAGGAGAAATTGGAGAGCCCATAGGCAGGCCATCATTTTGTTTATAAAATTCACCATTAAATTTAAAAGAATTTTGATTTAGGCATGTTCGAACTGCATTTTTTAATTCTGTTTTTGTTTTAATATCTAAGTTTGAAGCACCGATTAAGTTATTTAAAATTTCTATAACTTCTTTTATTGGAATTGAGGTAAAAAGACTTTTTACATCAAAAGAAACTAATTTTGAATTGTTTGGAATCGTTAGGTCCTTCGTAAATTCGATAAATTGAAAAGAATTTTTATTGAGTGCGAGGACTGAAAATTAATTAAATCGGGTAGTATCTTACTTAATTCTTTTGCAAGTTTATAACAAGGAGCGTTAACATATGAAATGACCGGTCTAATGGGGTTATTTTCTTTGTGAATTTTTGGTAAACCATATAATAGAGGTGTCGAAGGGTTCATTACTTTAAGCTTATATGGTTGATTTTGTGTGATAATAGGACTATTTTTAAGTATCTTAATAATTTCAGATTGAGCAATAAATACATTTTAGGAATATTGAAAAATGTACAGGGTATTCTTTTTTAAATAACATGGCTTCCCTATATTAAAAAACAAAACTTAAATTTTGTTTCTGTTATTTAAGCAATATAATATAATATACAAAGTCAACAATAAGTAAAGTAGGTTTTTTAAAATATTGTTTTTATCATGTGATTTAGGTAAACATCCTCAATATCCTAAAAACCTTATACTTTTTGTATATGTCTAAAAAAACTAGCCCTATTTTTATTCCTATAATCCACTATTGATCTAATCTGATATACAAAGTATTTCATTTAGAAAACCTGGTATAAATATTTTTTTTTAGAAATTTCAGTCCAAAAGTAACCTTTTATGTGTATAAATTAATATTTTTAAAAGTTATTTTTCTTAGGCCATTAGAAACATAAAAATATAAATATTTTTATAATTTAACACCGTTGTTATAAAGAATAAAGCATTTGTGGTGCGCTACCCTGTATATACATTTCCCTAAAAACCTTTAAGCATAAACATGCCTGACTGCCATCACATAGATACATTTTTATATCTAACAATTCATGTTTTCTTGATTCAAATATTTAATAAATGTATTTTGCTACTGTACGGGAGTATATTTTGAATGGTGGCTGTAGACTTTATTGTTTGAGATAAAAAAATATTTTAAATAAAAAAGTCTTAGGGTTTTATATTATATTATAAACAATTTTTTTATTTATTGGTATTTAAGTTTTAATAGAACTACTTTTTTTCAGAAAAAAATAATAACAAAAAACATGTCCATTTTTTTCAATAAAATAATTATTATTTCAGGCAATTTATTTATTTCAAGCTAACCAAATAACAAAAAAAAACTTATTTAAAGAAATAAATGAAACCAAAGCCCCCATGTTAAATTGTCTATGAATCAGAGGGGCTGACTCTTCCAGGATTCAGAGTTATATTCCGCGTTAACTGGTCGTCCAAACATACACAAAATATATATTTGCGAAAACAGGAAAATATACTTTTACCAATAAACTTAAAAAATTTATGGTGTCCCATTTAAAATAAAAAAGTCAGTGCTCATTTGTTTACTTTGCGGCTTTCATTTGTTTATTTTTTTAGCAAATCCTGGCGGTTCTTATGAAACCCTTATGGTAGGTTTACATCTGACATTTATTGCATTATATTTATGTCAAATAGAAATGTAAACAAAAAAATTCTATCAGACATACATTTTTGACCGTTTACATTTATACTTTCTTTGGTTTACATTAGCCAAAATTGTCTGTCTGTACATAAATATTATGCAATAAATGTCAGATGTAAACCCACCATTAAACTTTCGTATTCAAAATATTTTTTTATCTCAAACAATAAAGCCTGTAAACCCCTTTCAAAATATAACCGAACATCCTGTACAAATACTATGTCCAATTTGTTAATGCCGCGGCATCTCCTTATCGCTCTTCGCCCAACATGCGCTTCTCATATAGTTCATGTAAGTAATGCGAACGTGTCTGCGAATTTAAATATTCTACACAGCTGCAAACAGGTGCAGTGCTCCATGGCAACAGGGTTGCCGGATTTATCAAATGCGGTGTTTGCCGACTGATTATGAAAACTGAGTCGATCAGCTGGTAGACATCCCTCTTAATAACATCTTCAATTTATAAGTTTTTGCAAATTAGGTTTAGAACAAAAACAAGTCACAATAGGTTATAGATCTTCTGCCAGTGTCTAATGTGCCTTTTTCAGATATTCTCCTAATATTTTGTTGTAAGAAACGCTTAACAAAAATGGAAATCTAAGTTATTTTTAAAAATGCACTTTTTACAATTATAAGATATTTATCATTTCTTTTTCCTACTTTTGACGTAAATGACGTAAAAGTAATATGTGGCAAAACTACTTACACACACAAATTAACAGTGTTTTTTTAAGAAATATTTAAGGAAAACCCAAGAAAAACGTACCCTCCTCCTCCAAAATCCCCTGTATTTTTTCCTTCACCTCTGCAGCGGTAACTACTTCCAGAACTCTTTTTGTCTCCACAATATTAATATCATCATCATCATCATTTTTATGACCACCTCGCGTATGTTTCTTGGTAGATTTAGTTTTTGTTTCTCTCCCTTGTGTCCCACCCCCAGTTTTTCCACCTGCTGCTTTTTTCGCCTTTCTTCTTTTTTGTCTATCTTTTCTTCAGGTGCACCAATTCTCTGAGATTTACTTGGACCTAAAACCACAAAATTTGTTTAAGTAGCTACCTAAATAATAAAAACTTTAAAGTAGGAGCCCCATTTAACTTAAACATGGAGACAAACAGCAATTATGCAAGTAAAGGATTTCATCAGTCCTGGTAATTTGAACCAACCAAGAACCAGAACTAACCACTTAAAAGCCGATTTTTTCGTAATGGGCACCAGTTGGCGCTGGGGTCAAATCTTGTAGTTACACGCGGAAAACGCTGTATGTCGCTGAAATTGCTCCTTTGGGGCTTGGGCGAAACCTCGAAAACAGATGTCACCATTGTTTTACCTAGTATCCAAAACGGCCGCAAGATGATGCCATAATACATTTATGAGCGTCGTCTCAAATTATTTATTAATTTAATGTTAATTTTATACTACCTACACAGTATGTACCTACCCAAATAAATCTAATGTAAATATTGCCGAATATAACTTATAAATGATAAAACTATAACCACTGAACAATATTTGTATATGTTTTTGTTTGAAAACTAAAAATTATTTAATGTATGCCATAATATTATTATCCTTACATAGTATAAAATGAAAGTCCCTTTTTCGGTCTGTCTGTATGTATGCTTAGATCTTTAAAACTACTTAACGGATTTTGATGCGATTTTTTTTAAATAGATAGAGTGATTCAAGAGGAAGGTTTATGTATATAATATTATCCAAGAAAACATATACAGAGTGTTTAAAAAAATTGTTTATATTTAAAATTTGATATTGGTTTTACTATTCGTACCGAATTTTGATGCAGTCTTTTTAAATAGATAGAGTGATTCAAGAGAAAGGTTTATATGTATTATATTATCCAAAAAACATATACAGAGTGTTTAAAAAAGTTATTTATATTTTAAATTTGATATTGACGTTACTATTTTCAACGGATTTTAATGCGTTTTTTTAAACAGATAGAGTGATTCAAAGGGAAGGTTTATATGTATGATAATATCAAAAAACAACATATACAGGGTGTTTAAAAAATAGTTTACAATTAAAATTCAATATTACTCAAAGGATTTTGATGTGTGGTTCTTTTTAATAGATAGAGTAATTTAAAAGAAAGGGTTATATGTACAATAATACAAAAAAACATATACAGAGGGTTTAAAAAAATAGTTTGAATTTAAAATTCGATATTACTCAACGGATTTTGATGTGGTTTCATTTTAATAGATAGAGTGTTTTAAAAGAAAGGTTTAAATGTATAATAATATAAAAAAAATATGCGTGTTAAAAAAATAATTTACATTTAAAAATTGATATTACCAAAGACAATTATAGTTTACTGAAACTTCAATTGTCTTTGATATTACTTAACGGATTTTGATGCGGTTTTTTAATAGATATAGGGATTCAAGAGAAAGGTTTAACTGACTACATGTATAAAGCAAAGCCGCTTCCCCGTCTGTATGTATGTATGCTTAGATCTTTAAAACTAATCAATGAATTTTAATGCAGTTTTTTAATTAATAGAAAGAGTGATTTAAGAGGAAGGTTTTTATATGCATAATTAGTTTTGGTTAAATTTAAATCTGGTTAGATAAAATTTAATGCGTACGAAGCCGCGGGTATTATATTGTAAAGAGGATAAGTTTGTAACTACCTGTATGAGCCTCGGTAGTCCAGTGGTAGAAAAAAACTATCAAGTAATGCCAAATAAGGAAATGTTACAAATTGTTTATATTTAAAATTTAACATTGACGTTACTATTCTTAAGGGATTTTGTTGCGTTTTTTAGATACAGTGTTTGAAAAGGCGGGTTTATATGCATAATAATATAAAAAAAAACATATACAGAGTGATTAAAAAAATAGTTTAAATTTAAAAATTGATATTACCCAACGAATTTTAATGCGTTTTTTTTAATAGAGTGGTTTAAGAGGAATGTTTATATGTAAATAATATTAAAAAAAAACATAAACAGAGTGTTTAAAATATAGTTTATATTTAAAATTTATTATTGGTTTCACTTTTCCTAACGGATTTTGATGCAGTTTTTTTTTTAATAGATAGAGTGATTCCAGAGAAAGGTTTATATTGTAATGTAGCTTTTAATTACATACGGCCCCCTAGGGGTAGCCCGTACGGGCTTAACTTAACCTTTACCTTTCTTCTTGACTTCACCTCTACTACCCACTACCTATCTAATCTTCCTAATTTCTTCTTCCCCTTGCTATTGGGTAACTTTATGTTTATATACAAAGTTTTTTGGTGACTTAGCACGTTGTTGACCGTGAACGTTCATTTTTAATGACCCAAGTCAAAATTGCTTGCTTATTGGTTCGAACCGTATTCGAAAATACGATATAAATATGAGAATCAAGAAAATGTATGTTTTTAAACCGTTGCGCTAAGTTATTGGGTTATGATTATGATTTTTGATTTTTAGGGTAAATATGTACTTTTGTTTACATCGAAAATAAACATTTTTCACTTGACACGGCCACGTTAAGAGTTTACGAAAAATTACCGAAACAAAGATTTCAATGAGTACGATACATACGCCCGCCCGACAAAGATAGCTATATTGTTTTTAAACCATTGTCCGGGATGTATTCAAACACGGTTAAATACGCGACGTACATGACGTCACCGTTTAACAAGAAAATCATCAATTTTAGGCGAAGAACCAATTCTAAAACGGTATTTACCAATCGGTTATGTTGACGTTTAAACAATATGTATTATACGTCAAAGTTGTCACTAATTATTACCGTGGTTATAATTGGTTGAACGCCTAAAATTGCTGAAAGTAAAGTTTTTAAAATATATTGAACCGTCTTAACAACAAAAAATGGCTCTAGAAACAGTTATTGTTTCTTTGAAAAAAAAACCTGACACCTTTTGAATGTGCATTTTCAATATCAAAATAATTAAATAAATAAATAATAGTTTAAAAAAACTAAAAAAACACGCTTTTATATGCAACCGAACTAAAAATTAGAAAATAATTTTTCATTAAAAAAATATTGTCACTTCATAGTAAAAAGCGTGGGGTGCTTAATATATTAAATGTTATAATTATTATATTTGCCAATATCTATGAGGGAAAAGTTATGAAAAAATAGTAAAATGCACCCCACGCTTGTTACTCTGAAGTGACAATATTTTTTTAATGAAAAATTATTTTCTAATTTTTAGTTCGGTTGCATATAAAAGCGTGTTTTTTAGTTTTTTAAACTATTATTTATTTTTCATTTTTAGTTCGATATGCATGTATGTATGTAAAAAGCTCCAGTTTATTCACTAAAAAATTCCTTCGCCATTTTGTCAAGAGTAGCTAAAGTTCCTGAGGAAAGTTTGGGATGTTGCCAAAAGATGGCAACACAGGTGTTGTTTTTATAATATAAAGGAATTTTTTTATCCTGGCGATCCTAACCAGGATAACGGGATACTGTTTGCAGATTATTGCATTGTCATGGGTCCTTAATACGTGTGCAAAGTTTCAAAGAAATCGAATAGCTGGAAGTTGGTAAAAAATTAGGCTCAAAGATTCCGTTACATAGATAGATAGATAGATGGATAGTTACAACCCAAGTTAATAAAAGCGTGTTAAAAAACTGCATATCACCCCATACAGGGTGTTCACAATATGTATAATAATATCCAAAAAACATAAACAGAGTGTTTAAAAAAATGGTTTATATTTAAAATTTGATATTGACGTTACTATTCTCAACGAATTTTAATGCGTTTTTTAAATAAATAGATGAGTGATTAAAACGTACGGTTTATATGTACAATAATATAAAAAAAAACATATACAAAGTGTTAAAAAAATAGTATACATTTAAGTTGTTCCGGTTTAGCCAGAAAAGACCCTTTCTTTCTTATTTTAAATGGGATATCCGGTATATTATTACTCATGTAAATAAAACAGAATTAATGAAAATAAAATATTGACTGTGTGTTATCAAATTGTTGGTAAAAAAATGCTCTTTTGAGCTATTATAGTGAACCACCCTCAATCCATTTGAAAAAACTGACTTAGGACCATTAGTACGATTTTGCAAATTTTAGACTACTCTGTACAGGCCATAAAAGCAAAAAATAGTCGCATCCATTTTTCCGTGACTCCTTGATCTTCGTAAACAAGTTTTTACAATAGTAGAATTAACGGACGTGCTATTAAGTTATTATTCAAGAAAAAACATAAAACGCGACCTTACTAAACTTTCTTTAGATGTTAGCACCAGTCAGGGGTGAAAACTACCTTTCCAAGAGCCAACCTAACTACCCTTAAAGAAAAATTTAATGTAAAACATACAAGGTCTAAAACAACCAGAGTCTCTTCAGCCGGCATAAAAACCACCCCGAAGGAGATAAACTACCCCATTTCATAGACGCGCTTGGAACAAACACCTAAATGTGAAATCTAAAAAAATACCAGGTGAACGAGTAAGAAATGCCGAAAAGGGCACATATATCACACCTACAGAAAAAAAACCTTGCATCCAAACCTCGAAAAGTGTAAAATCCCTGCCACTGCCGCAAAACAGTAACCATCGAACGCGGCTGATTTCCAAGAAATAAGCATATTAGAAATTCTCCACGGGTATAGCTAGAACTTAAGTTGGGTAAAAGTTATGTTAAGTTTACTCAGTTTACTTCTCAATATACTACATACTAGCCGTGTCCACTTCACTGGACGTTAATTATATTTTTCGCTGACTTCATATACATATGCCATTTTTTTCTTATCTTTTTGTTCAATCATAATGAAAATATAGCCTCTTCTCCTATTGCACTCCTGAATTAGTGCTTCCGAAGATCAGAGCCCTTACAAACATCAAACAAATTACAAACTTTAGAATACTAGAAGACATTCTTATCTATTTGGAAATAATTGCGTTTACACTAAAAAGTTTACCTTTTTGACCCTCAGACGGTCAATATTAGTAAAGCAATATGATTGAGGCAATATGATTGAAGCATAATATTATTGATACATGGAGGATATTAAAAGAGTTTTCCCCACTTTATCTTTTAAATAAGACAAGATATTAAAATCGGTTAAAATTTGGGTAAAAGGGTGTCACTTAAAGTACTCTTTGGCATAACAATAATTTTGGTAACGTGGCCTAGTGCCAAGGGGCACTAGCAACTTTTTTTTCAAATGGAGAGAAAAGACATTTTTGAAATACAATTAAAAAAATTGACCAGTGTCGTCCATAAGGGGTTTAGGGTAGATAATTAAAAAAAAAATGGTACGTCACTGCATTTTTAAAAATATTACTCTTGTTTTAAATCCTCGTTCTGCTTAGAAAAAATTTGGTCTTTTGACTTTCTTTTGTTTGATATACGGTTTTTGCAATAAAAAAATTGAAACCATTTTTTGTCATGGTCATTTTTCGTATTGGCAATATCAAATATTGCAGTAAAAAACATTCCTTGCGTGTTATTCTTTAATTAGATGGGTAGTTATTTGACCATGCCGATAATCGGTTTTAATTTATTTATACGAAAACCGTACGTCATACAAAAAAAATAAAGAAACCAAATTTATTCCAAACAAAACGAGGATTAAAAAAAATCAGTAGAGGACGATTTTTTCTTAAAAATATTTACCCTAAACCCCTTATGGACGACACTGGTTAAATTTTATTTTTTTCTTGCATATCAAAAATGTCAACTATAGTAATTCATAGGCGACGTCTTCCAATTTTTTTTAAATATCTAAAAATTGATGTAAAAGTTATATTAGAAAAACGATAATTTTTTACAAATTTTAATATCCCGTAGCTCAAAAACCAAGACATTTAGGATATATGTTCATTTGTTTTTTCCTATTTTTCATTGAAGAATCACCCCTTAAGGTTTATCGGTTGAGTTATTGGACACCCTGTTTATGTATACTTTAATCATATACATAAGTAAGAAAAATAATACCAATAGTTATACCATAAATTATAAATAGGTAAAAAATAAAAATGATTTCTAGGGCAAAATAAGCTGATTGTTCTGAAAGCCTGCGACTGTTATCTTGTTTCGAGTGGACGAGGAAAGCTTGTTAATCATGATAGACAAGCTAATGAATTAAATGTATTCCTAAGTATATAATACTGTATAGTTAAAAATACAGATATTATGTCTTCCTTGTAATAAAAAAAAATGTATATTTTGCTTAAAAAAGTATTAAAGCTTAGACAAATTTATATCCGATTTCAGTCGTGTCTAGGAACTTTAATAGTCGCGGTATAACTAAACCTTGTGTGCGACTTGCGTTGTCGATTTATTGAGTAGTAGCTGTTACTAAGCAGGCAATCTGACGCTGCCGTTTTGGTCTAGCCCAATCAACAGCCGCAATGCTTTAAGTGGGAGTCGGAATTATCTGCGCTGGTCCAACTTTTTGGAAATATTCTTATTCTGCGATATTTTTTAGTTGATTAACCTAGTTTAAATTAAAAAGCGTCACGGTCTATTCGAAAATTCGTTAATCTCGAATTAGGCTTTTGTAGTATTGTAAAGATATTAAAAGATACATTATCACACATTATTTACAACTAAAATTCCCCCGCGCCGACAAAAAGATTCCGTGTGCTGGTGGAACTCAGATTCTTGGTAGCGTCCGTAGGACGTAGAAGTGAACTTTGATCTCAACAAGGAAAATAAAGTACTTGTCTCGTGCTTTAAAATGATGTGTCATAAGTAGAGTTGGGTGGTATTCGAATACTCGGTATTCTGAATCGCATTCAGAATACATTGGGCAGGTATTCGAATACATCTGTGTGTTTGGTATTCGAATACCGGCATACAGGAGAACCTTTTTATGCTCTTCAAAATAAAAGTACTCAGAACAAGGAGTTGTTGTTTTGTAAGATCTTTTTGGGATCTTTTTTATTTTTGGTCTTCAGTATTCAGAGTTGGGTCGAATACTGAAAATCAGTATTTGAATACGAATACCGAAAAAAGTATTCGAATACCGAATATTTGAATACTTGGAAGAAAAAGGATTCGAATACTCGGTATTCACGAACACCTGGAATCGGTATTTGAATACTGGAAAAAAAAGATTCGAATACCAGAAAAGAAAAAAAACAACCGATAATTAAAAAATTTGAGGAGCAAAAAAACGTCGTCACCTCATTTTTCCCTACTTTTTGTTTCCTTTTGGTAGTCTACTCCTGTCAATTTTGGTATTCGAA
The DNA here is from genome assembly GCA_014170235.1 of Listronotus bonariensis. NCBI lineage: Eukaryota > Metazoa > Arthropoda > Insecta > Coleoptera > Curculionidae > Listronotus > Listronotus bonariensis. The sequence goes on along the minus strand of JACEGR010003585.1, from coordinate 88,659 downwards.
TACTGCTTACACATTCCGGTATTCGAATACTCAAAAAAGTATTCGTCGAATACTTTATAACTATTCAAATACAGAATACGACCCAACTCTGTCAGTATTTATGAATACTCGGTATTTATCTTTTTTCTTACTTCTTGAATATTTACTATTTGAATACTTTTTTACAATAGTAATCGAATACCGAATTTCAGTATTCGACCCAACTCTGCTAAGACCCTCTTTCCATTTATTTTTTTGTATAGCGCCCAACTCTCAGTTTGACATTTATATCTATCATTTTTTTGTTTAAAATTTGGTTTATGTTGTCTTACTAAAGTAATTTTCATAAAAAAATATCAAATAATTCAAAAGTTAGGAGGGGAGGCACGGACGTATATAATGCTTTTTATGGGAGGGTTCTGAGTGCCAAAAAATTAAAAATAAAAAAATTGCTCACTTTCAAAACCCATCTATTTTACTATACGTTCTCTTTCCTTCTTCTCGTTAACTAAGGGGGAAGGTTCACATTACCATTAAAAACATTAAAAAAGCACTTTTCCATACAAATCTCTCTTCTTACAATGCTAAGGGGGGTGTTCAACCCCTGGGTCCTGACTTTAAATACGCATTGCATGTTTATTAGGTTTTTAAAAAATAATAAAACTGGAACTGTTAAAGACTTTACTATTTACTACCTAATTTAAGTTTAAAATGCTTTTAGATTATCCAACATACCCAATAATTTACTGGATATCTGGTTTAAAATAAGAAAAAAAAACATTTGTTATAAACTCTCTTACATCCTCAATTTAGTTTTTCTTCTTAAAAATTTTTCACATGAGAGAAAAAGTATTTAAAAAATATTACATTTTTAATTCACTTTTATCAACGATTTATTTTACAGCAGCACATGCATCCAGGTTATATCTATGCTTTTATTTAAAGAAAGTATATCCTTAAGTTGATTCTTGATCCAATAATAAAAAAAGAAAAAAACTATAAATTTTAAAATCCTAAATTTTAAAATTAAATATTTCAATGTTTACCCTCCTGACGTAATCCGATTCTCAATACAATTTTTCTAACCCCTCACCGACAACGGCACAATACTACGCATTAAACTATAGTAAATAAAAGTACGGTTCCGAGCATCGTGACATGTAGCAAACCGCTGACGCAAACCCCAGAGCCATTCAAATTACTAGCAACCCTACTCGTAACTTCCTCAGGCAAAAGTTCTGACGCTTGCATCGGCGGTTAGTAAACTGCCGCGCCGCTCGGAATCATACCCAATACCCAAACACCGATGACAAAATATCGACCAGCCTAACATCGATGTTATGATACCACCGATGAACATCGCGCATCCCTGATCGTAATTCCGAAATCAATATTTTTACGTTTCAATATTTTATTGCTAATAACCCATTTAAGTCTGTAATTTGTTAAAACTTATTATTTTAAATTAAGTATTTAACAAAACCAATTTTTCTTTACTCCACCACTGTACATACATATCGTTTAATAAAATCGTGATTAAGTAGGTTTCTGTAACGTTATTCTGAGAACTCTATTTTATTTTGTTATTACTTTATATTTTTATGAGGGCAGCACCGCCTAGAGGCAGCTAAATTAAGCAGTGATGCCAAAACCATCAGATTTTTAGCATTTAACAGACTTTACTGAATAATTAAAAGGAAAAAATACTTGGGCAAAAGCACATTTTAGAATAATTTAAATTAAGCAATTTTAAAATATAAATTATTCTGGAAGTCGTGAGATACAGTGCCGTACCTATGATATAATAAGAAAATAGTTTAGAATATTTCGTCGTCCTTACAGACTTTAAGGTTTAAAATATGGCAGCAAGGGATTTACCGCGAAACTTTGGATGTTATAGAAATTTGACTGGTGAATCATCTTGTTGTGAATAAATCGTTGATAGTATTATATTTCTAAAGAGACAATTAACAATAAAGGGCCATAAAAATTAGGCAGACAAACCAAATCAGCTAAATAACACAATACATAGGCAATGTGAGGAAAACAGACGTAAATACCGGCATGTAAACCTTTCGGATTGGATGACTTTTCGTAATCATTTGTTGTTGCTTTACTGGCTGATATATCTTTACCTATTGCTTATAAAGTATAGCATTATAATTAACTACTTAATTACATAATAGTATCCCATATTACCTAAAACTATTAATTTGTAAACTTGCTTTATCACTACATAGTATAAAGCAAAGTCGCTTTTCGCGTCTGTATGTATGTAATACAGTGTGTCCCAAATTGGTCCTACATGTATTGGTAACTCGGGAACCATTAGAGCTACCGGGTTGGTTAAATTAGAAAAGTTTTAGACAATTTAATTGCAAAATTAAGTCTGCTTTCAGATTTTATTTATCTATTATGGTTTTTGAGATAATTAAAAAAAAATGGTGCATTTTTACCTTTTGCCTGTAACTCGCAAACTACCAAATTTATGGTTTAAGATTACTGCATTATTAAAACACATTTTCAAGAATTTAATTTAAGTAAAAAAATGTTTCTTACTTTATTTGTTTTTGTGATATTTACCATACTGTTTTTATGAAACGCAGTCTAGTCTAAGCCTACTATCAAATAAACAAAAATTATCGTTTTTAGAGCTTAAGCAATCTGAAAACCTAGACTTGTAATACATTAATGAAAAGCTCTTGAATAGCTTCTTTTTAAAAATGTAAAAATCCAATATGGCGTCCGTATGAAAATCCTAACTTTGGGTAAATATCTCAAAAACAAATAAAGTTGGAAAAATATTTTTCCTTAAATTTAATTCTTTTTAAAAAGTGTTCTAATAATGAAGTAATCTTAAAACCGTAAAATTGATAGTTTGCGAGCTACATGCAAAAGGTAAAAATGCACCATTTTGGTTTTTCTTAATTATCTCAAAAACCATAAGAGATAAATAAAATCTAAAAGCAGACTTAATTTTGCAATTAAATTGTCTAAAACATTTCTAATTTAACCAATACTGTAGCTCTAATGGTTCCCGAATTACCAATACATGTAGGCCAATTTGGGACACATTGTGTATTTATATATATGTATGTACAATGTATGTACATTGTACTATCCTGCCCAAAAACAACTGGGACAATAAAATGCAAGTAACGGAGTATCTTCCGGTCCATAATAAATCGTTTCCATTTATTCGGAAATTTTTGACGTAGCTGTCACAAAATTACATTGTTTTGACACCATTTAAACCTAATATTCTAATAGACCAGGAAATAAAACTAGATTTTGTTGTCCCAGTTTTTTGGGCGCGATGGTACATGTATGTGTGTACTATCTAAATCACGAAAGAAGACGATTACGTCATACCATGAATTCTACTGAACTAATCAATGGACGTATGTCGCTAATAAGGCCACAGTGTAATGACCAGCCAATAAATTTCTAAAAGGTAATTTAAGTATTATGAAAATCTCCAAACAGATGGTACGAACACAAAAAAACGCAATAGAAATTAGAATATTTTTGTTTAGGGTTTGTACTATTTTATTATGCCTTAACCACTCACAGGCACCTTTTGTAACGCAACCACTAACGTGACGCCTCTCGGGCGCTGCGCAATCTATCACCAATTTTTAGAATAAAAGTGTGTTTTTTTTTCATAAAACGGCTAACCCAGGAAGTAAAAACTATTTTTATTTATACCAATTAAAAAAATGTTAGAAATGGTTAGTATTTGCAAAAAAAAACAGGTTTTCGTCATAGAAACACATTTTATAGGAAAGTGAAAAATATTTAATTGTACACATGTTTAATTTGTAAAAGTAACATTTATTCCTATAAACTAAATATAAATTATAACAAAAAAGTACTTACAAAAAATCGTCGACATTAAAAAAAAATACAACCCTTTAAAATTACATTCAGCAAACAATTTTTTGCTGTAAAAAGCGTAGAAAGTTTTTTACTTAAGGTAAGTATAAAAAGTCTTTCTTTTGGTCAAACGTCCAATTTTATTTTCCTAAATGATTTCACGGCTAAACCTCACAAAAACTTTATCTAATTCGTTGAAATACACCTGGATTTTTGCTCTTCTGACAAAATGTGGGATAATTCAATTAAATGCAGGTATTTGAAACAATTTTGCTGTACCATTTTTGTAAGTGCTTCCTATATCACCATAATTTTTCTTCATTTTTCTTTTCCCGTGTAAATAATTTAACAAGGGTAGCACAAAACCTTGTGATTGAGTTAAGGTTTTGCCTTTCATAGCAAGCACTTGTAAACTAAAATTTTTAGGTTAAAAAACGGGCATCTATTTTAGGAATCATTTACTCATTGCCTTAAGTATGTGAACAATGATATTTTGTTTTGATAAACAGTTAAAATTATAATTTACACATTTATTTAAAAACTAAAAAACTAAAGTATTTTTAGAAAACAACCTTACCACAAACGTCAAATATTTATTTATATTTGACATTCATCAACATTTTTGGAAGGTCGATATTTTATTATCAATACTGACAGCGTATAAAAACAAAACTGTCCCAACTAAAAATAAAATTTAACAAAAATTGACCATAAGTTAATAATTGCATTTGGTAAAATTGCTTTTAAAGACATCGAGGTTTGTTTTCAATGTTAACATCCATAATCAATATCAATTTTGCGTCGATGCCTGAGCACTACTTCTACTTTCCCGATCTAATCTATTTAATCATGTATTAAGAACAAACATAAAAAAATCGTCTATCTTTATTGGATAGACGCAAATTAGCAATGCCGATTGTTTCGACAAGAAAATTGGGAATTTCTCTGTGAAGCACATTTTATTTTATTTTTAAATTGTTGTCATTGGTCTTTACTATAAATTAAAATTGTGACGTAATCGTCTTCTTTCGTGATTTAGATAATATGTACATATGTATGTATGCTTAAATATTTAAAACTAGCCACGGATTTTTTTTTTGTAGATAATTTCAAGGTTTCTAATGTGAAGTTGTAAATAAACACATTTTTTTGCGCTTACATTGCAAACGTTGGCTGGTATATAGGGAAAGCGGAATTGTTCTGGTTACTTTTGGTTATTTCTATTTAAATCCAAATTTAGTTATATAAAATTTAACGCGTACGAAAAGCTTGTACACGATAAAATCTGAATTATCTTATTAGGAAAACCAGGAAGAAATTAGAATACCCCTTAAAAGAAAAGCAATAAGGCAGACATTTAACTTAAAAGGTACTTACCCTGAACATCAGTTAGAAACTGCTGATATTTTCCAGAAGTTACAATATCCTTAGCTTTATCTTTTATTAGATCGTTACAATCATTTAATAATTTTTCAATAAATGGTTTGCTAATAATGAAGTCTTCTATAACAATCGTCTGTTGTTGCTTTTGACCTACTAATAATTTATCCAAAATCAATGATATGTCTCTCGAGTTTAAAATTGAAGGCAAATTATTTTGCAGATCAACAAAACTTTTGCTTAAAATGCATTCTTCAATGTCGGCTTCGATTCGCTCTAAAATACTTTTTGAAACGACTGACGACTCTAGAAATATAAAATCTTCATTTCCAAACTGTTTCTTTAAATATGTCTTATGGTCTAGTACACCAATACGGCTTAAAGCGTCAAATTCTAAATAGCCATTCTGTTTGTAGAAGTTTGATACCCAATCATTCTAAAAAAATAATATTAAAATTACCCACTACCCAATTTAGAGGTATAAAGCTAAAACTCATGATACAAAGATTACAAGAAGTTAATATCAACAGCGATTCCAAATTGGTTAAGGTCCTAAGAAAGCCTGCAATGTTTGTGAATGCCGGTCGTTTTTTAAATATAAGGACGATTATAGAGAAATATCTTTCTAGAATATTACTATTAATCTAACAACAACACAACAGAATATTTAATGTTAACAAGCTTAAGATGTTAATATGTGCATAAACGGAATTTACGCAACAAACTACTATTTAAAGCACCTAAAAACAAAGTATCTTATCCTAACTAGTTTTAAAGTCACAAAACTGCTAAAAAGTAATTAAATGTAAAACGGCAAACAAACTCCTAAAAACACGAAAAAAACGTGTGGTTTAAACTTTGTTAGCAAATTTAGTCACATTATTACATCAGGGCCGGTGGTCACGTGATAAACGTCATGCACAAGATCCTACCTTTTGTATCATGGCTAAAAGTTTTAAATCGTTTATATAAATTTTATGAAAAGACACAATTTATTACCAACAAAGTTTTTTTGTTTACTAACTTGTTACAATGACATATCGCCGGTATTATTGAAATTTGGTAAACGGGAGTTTTTGGGACACTGATGGCAAATCTAAAAAAAATTCCTGGGCACGTTTTGTTCTTTAGATATTAATCATCAAACTTTAAAATTAAACTAACTTTTTTCACTATATTCCCCCTATTTTTGCACGAAATTTTTGATTTAACACTAAATTAGCACACAATATTTTATTTAATATCAAAAAACCTTCCACGAATCAACACCCCTTGCATTTTTGATTCACATTTATGAGTCCCTGGTGTGGGTAAAATCGCAAGGTTTTGATCCTTTCATTTAGGACAAGTTCTAATTTTCTCCCATGGGTTAAAGAAAACCCTAAAAGTAACCGTCAGTTTGTTGCAGTGACTGAATTTTCTAACTAAACTTTTTACTTTTATTAATCTTTTTTGTTTGGGGGCGTTAGCCTTCTTTATAGTGGACTGTAAATTTATAGGGTTGCACTAGATACAAGTTTATCGCCTGAAACCTCCTCACTATACAGGGTGTCCAGAAAAGTGAGGTCATATATTATGATAAGGGTGTTAAAGTGGGTCAAAATAATGTTAGTACTTCATATAAAAAAAAGTTCTATCGCGCTTCGTTAGGGAAATATTGACCCTTAAAGGTTGATATAAAAAAACTTATTTTAATTATTACTTTTAAATTGTTGCCACAGTACCAATGATATTTGAGCAGCTAAATAACCTCATACTAGTGCTTTTTTCCATGGGTAATAGGCTGTTCAGTAAGTCGCAATTATACAGGGTACGACGATTTTTTTAATTTACTGTATGAATTTTTAAGACAGATAAAAAATTTGACATTTTGCTTTAACATTTTAATTCCTTCATCATTTTTAAATCCATTTTGTATGGTAGTAAAACATTTTTTTCTTTTTTGAGAAAATTATAAAAATATGGTAAAATTATAAAAAACAGTCTTTTTTGTATTATAAAGCTCACAAAAATTTTAAGAATTTTAATGATTTTCTCAAAAAAAAGTTTTTTTTATTAACTAATATAAATAAAATAAACTAATTTTTAGATTAGAAAAACCACCGTATTGCGTACTCCTAGGACACACAAAAATATAGGAATTGTATTTTTTTATTGACAATAGCCACAAATAAACATTAAGAAACCTTTGGTGGGTAGACTAAAAACCAGTTACAAAGAAACCACAAGCGTGATACAAATAAAGATGAAATCAACTATTTCTTCTAAAGTTTTTGGTCAAAATCAAAGTTTAGTTTAAATCTACTGTAGGTACTATTTCCTTTATAATAGATGGATATTTTGTTTCTTACAGAAATTTTTAAAAGCTATACTTTCTTTAAAATAATAATTTTTGCAGCTTGCTACGATTGTCGAGATATTCACGATTTCTTTTTAGAAATAAATGGGTAATATCTCAAAAACTACCAAAGACAGCAAATTTCATATTTATAAAAAAATATTTTTATGATGTCTTTAACCTAGGTCATTTAATTTTTTTCACTAAACCAATACTTTTAAAGTTATTATTAATTAAAAAAACAAATTTTCAGTATTTTTCGTAGGGTTTCGCTGCAAAAATTTTAAAAAGTAAAATTTAATTTGTTTTTGTTGTCATTCAACAATTTTTATTTGTTTTAAGACAATTTAAAACAAAACAAATACTTTTAATCAATATAATAGCCAAAAATTACGCCAAAAATATATATTTTTTATGTTTACCGATTTGGTAAAATTTTTGATCAAAATTAAATTCTCGTTTATATCTCCTTTACAAAAGGAGACATACTATCAGGCTTTAAAGAGGAATCTTAGGTTTTTGAAGCGTGGAAATAAATATCATATATGTACTTCTTTTCCGAAAATGGAAGATCGTAGAAAGTGAATTTATTACAGAGCACAACATACCTAACACGATCAAAAGCCTTGAATAGGCCAAAAACAACGATCTGGAAATCACTAAGCAACGCATTAATATAATGCAGAAATTTTCTACTAAAGAATCTTTGGCATTCCAGTAACCATTATTTTTTGTAACTTTCCGATTATCTAAACACTCCACAAGTTGGGTGATACTGTGACCAAAATATTTGGTAAACCATTTGTAGGCAAATGTGTCTTATATACGATTGCAATAACGATTGGTCGGAATATTTTCTTAAGTTTTGTTTACTTTGATAAATTTCTTAGAACTCACAAACATTTTAATTAGACCAAATTGCCATTCCAATTATTAAGCTGGATTTATACTGATTGACGTTTCTATTTCCGTTTGCTATTTGACGTTTTCAGTTAGAAGATGAAGCAACAACTTTGCATTTGTCAATTTATAGTTTCTGCTTACCGTTTTCATATACCATATTAGAAACAGAAACGTCAAACGGCGAAGTAGTGTATCCGCTCACCTATGCGTGGGGTCTTTTTGGGCGCGACTACCGGAAGATCTACTACCACTGCGCATGGTCACACCCGTGTCCAAGGTCTGGGACCCAGAATAAAAATATACAGAAGCGACAATAACCGTCGGCACCTTTGAAGTAGCGGGAACGCCTCGTATTGACACTTGACCAGTCTTCTAGCGCTAATACACTGAGAAAAATTTTTAGTTTTTAAGATATTCATCCTCCTTTTATACCGGGTTTTTCTCAAAAGTGGTTGTTTTTATAACTTTTTATCTCTTAAGATAGGAAAATAAAATTTGGTATATCAATATTTAACGTAAATCTGCATTGATGGATCTATTTCATTCGTTTTCCAATACTTTAATCGGAAATACTGGCTACTTTCACATTTTAAATGGCACAGTTGGTTTATTTAATCTTATTTCGAGTGTATATGGAATTCTGAATATAATGACACGAGATGTTACTTTTTGGACACTTTTGCTCTTTTTTTTATTTTAATTTATAGCGGTATGCTAAGACTAAAACGGTCAATTTAAAGCTATGGAAAAATGAAATTCACCGTCTTTTGTTTCTTACAACACTTCTCAAAGTGGGGTTGAAGTGAGCAAAATCCTATTTACCACAAATTCTCTTTTTTTTTAAGGTCGCACCCAAGGAGTAGTGCGGCCATTAAAGTCCCTAGAGGGGCCAGTACATCTTCCTCATCCTATTGTAGAGAATATAGGTATGTATGTATTCGTTTTAAAAAGTTTTTGAGGTTATATTTACTTTCGAATAATTTATAATTTTTGCTCATCAAAAATTTGTTTGAGGACATGAAGGAGGGAAGGGGGCCTCGCGGATAACTTTGCCTACGGCTAAAAGGCTTCGCAGGAAAGGTGAGGAACTTTTTTGTTTTTGGTCCTCAATTTTTTTCCCACGGTCATTCTCGACAAAGGCGGCCTCGCGTATACGACTTCGCCTACGCCTGATTTTGGTCATGCAACGCCACTAAGTGATAAGTTCCTTCACTTGCAAGTTGTCTCCCTCGTGGCGCAATGATCAGAGCCTTGATCTTCGAAGCCAGAAGTCGCCGGTTCGATTCCCAGCGAGGGAGACATATTTAGGTAGTAGTTATTTAAAAATGACGACCGTGGTGGCACTACCGCGTTGTCTAAAAAGGTGCTGTGAAATGCAAAATTGCATGTTTCAGTGCTTGGACAACGTTGACGGAACAGGGGAAACGATGGGTTAAACATCTAATAACACGACACCCACGGTACTCTGGTATTTAGGCATAGGCCTTCGTGGGATGTCAAAAGATTTTTAAAAAAGTGATTGAGATCATTTGATCACGTGACAGATGCCATTTGAAATATTAATAAACATTACTTACTTAATTACATTACTTTCGTATCTGTGTAAGAAATATATTTAACATCTGTAAATAAAGTATAAAGATTAGAAACAATTGCCTGATTTAAAAAATCCTTAACCAGATAATACTAAGCTAATATCGACCAAACTGTCTTTGTCCTGATCAAAAAAATTACTAATAAATGTATCTATTTATATTGATCATGTTGACTTTTTATACATAGTTATTTCAAATAAAGTTTAAAAAATATTATATATAAATTTAATTTGACTTACTTGTGATCTAGCATAACAATTAGGAATATATTGAGCACCTGCAAGCTTGCTAGTTAAAGAACCGTAACAAGAAATCTGATCAAAAAGTGAAAAAAAGTTTTTCACTTATACCAATTTGATTCAAAATAGTTGAAACTGCTGTAGGCCGAGCTAAACCAGCTAAGGCACCTTTTAATTTAGCTTTACTCCCAGCAATAAATGACTCCGTAAAAAATACTTTTGGGTCATTATCATCCTGTTTTCCAAATATAAGCTTGCCATGATATTTTTCCAAAACCTGCTGCTGCAAAAACTCAGCAGGTAAGTCATATGTAATAGTTAATTCCCCAACATTTATCTGACCTTGCTGTTGTAGTTTTTCATTAATTTCGGTAGCAGTTCTAGTAATATAAGTAGAATCTACCAGCTGACCTAAAATATTGTAAATATCTTTTCGACCCTTAAGAACTTCATTAAGATGAGCATGAATATGAGCCAAATCAACACCAATAATTTTGGCTAGTTCAACAAGATTTATTCGTCCTCCACTGACATAAAGTTCATTGTGAATATCTGTTATAAGTTGTGAAGGTGTTAAATATTCTTTACCATTACTAGTAAATATAAGATCTATTATTTTTCTTTCTATAAGCCATGATATTATTTCAACACAATTTCTTTCTGACAACCTAAAATAATAGGTATAGTAATTAAAAAAATATAAACATGAAATTTAAAAAATTTTTTTGGTTGAATTGGCCTACTCAAAAATATACTTAGGTAGAATAAGAATGATAAATTTTACTTATTTTAATTACCATGCTTGAAAAATTAGCTGAGCTAAATATATTTACTGGAAATATTTGACTTATTTAAAAGTGTAAGGGACAGAAAGGATAGATAAAAATTTAAAATCATAAATATTAAAGAGTTGGCGGCAAATTTAAAAACTTAGTATGAAATGTAGGACTAATAAAATCCTTAATGTATATTAAAATTACCAACAATTAAAAAAAAATAGATATGCGATGATTCCCAAAGACTTAAATTACTGAATATGTAAAAAAAAAACTGTAAAGATTTATGCTCTATGGTTTTAGGTATGAAAGTTAATAAATAAAATAATAATATGATTTATAAAAAAATAATAATAATAAGGCATTTTATTAAGAAAATCTCAAATGGCTATCGACAGAAGTCCTTCAGCCTTAGTAATATTTTAAACCTTTTCTCTCATTAAAAGAAATAAAAAATATACAGTGTGTACCAGGATAGATGTTACAAGAGGGCCAATGGACCAAAAATTTTTGAATTATAAAACGAAATTTTGGAAAAAGTGGTCGTACGGTTCAAAACTAATAAATACTAAATTTTATTCAACTTCAAAAAGCTTTATTGTTGTCAGTATAATACAATTCTCTTAAACAAAGCATCTTAAAACTAAAAATAGTTTTTTATTGTCAGGTCGCGCTAGTAAAAATAATAAATTTGTCAAAAATAGTTGCCATTCTTCTCCCTTTTCACACCACTTCCAAAAATATTTATACACTGACAGAATCGTTAAAACAAAAAAACAAAACATACAACAAATTTAGAGGGGAAACAGAGAAGAGATAGACCAAGTTACAAATTAAACTAATATAAAATAATATAAAATGTTCAACATTGATAATGAAAAAATATAAAATTAAAATGAAAACCAAAAATAAATTAAAATAAGCAAGCCTCACACAAACCGATCATTTAAAAATTCATTTTGCGAATAGTAGGCTCCAGCAATAAGCAGACCCTTCACCTCCCTCCTAAATCTTTTTTCACAAGTTATTTGGCGAACACGTGATGGAAGGTGGTTAAACAATTTTTTGCCATTATAAACGATAGATCTCTTTACCAATGTTGAGGAGGGTATGGGAAGAGAAGCCACTTGACTATTACAAGTGGGATAAACAGATTCCGCAGAAATTTCATTCCTATATTTCTTTTGGACCAAACACACTGTTTCCAGAATGAAAATACATGGTAAAGTTAAGATTTTTTGGCCAAAAAAGAGGTCTGCAAGATTCTTGACGCCCAGCCTTACACATAAATCTCAATGCTCTCTTCTGCAACATAAAAAAACCATTAAACTGGTGATTGGCGCATGCTCCCCATGCTATTCCAATTATACGGGGCGAGTTATAACTAAAAATATAAAAAATGCCCAGGAGCTGATTACTTTTATTTTTAAAAATAGAATAGAATTACAACATATTTTGCTCAGACCTACTTCCGCCTGAAAACCCCAACTCATACATATTATTGTTTGCGGATGACACAGCATTGGTAGCACATGGAAAAACAATTTTGCTAACAGTAGAAAACCTACAAAAATTAACTGACCACATCCTTGAATGGTTTAACAAATGGCGACTGTCAGTAAACCCAGTAAAATCACAATATTTAATTTACAATCATCACCCATCTCCAACATCTCCAAAAATTACCATAGATGATACAAATATTCAACCGGCTCTAACAGCAAAATATCTAGGAGTAACCATAGACTCCAAACTAAATTTTAACCAGCACTCGGCCATAGCAAAGAAAAAAATTATTACAAGAGCTAAACACTTCCGATCACTTACATACAAAAATCAAGGAATATCCACTCTCAAAGCCGCACATATATATTCAACAATATGCAGGCCAGTCATTGAATATGGTTCCATAATAATGATGAATGCGAGAGGACCAGCTTGGAACAACTTGAAAACTGGAGAAACAACGTCTCTCAGATGCCTTACCAAAATCAGGCACCCAAATAACCCATTGTTCAACCCATCTAACAACTACCTCTATTCAAAAACCAAACTGCAACCATTCCAGGAAAGAATAGAACATTTGGGAAAAAAATTTGCCAAAAAGCCCAGCAACATAGCAATGCTAAACCCAAGTTGCAGGAACAGAACCCAGGGAGTCACCCCCAAACATAAATACCCCGAGGTGACATTATGGGAATGGATCCTCGGAGTGGCAAATGCTGAATGAACGATTCTAGTCATAGCGGCAATTAATTATTAATTTATTATTTATTACACTGTACATACTTTTTTTTTTTTTTTTGTAGAACCAAATAATTATTTTCTTTTTCTATTTAATAAGAATAATATTGTAATTTACCAATAATATTGTAAATTTTATAGGCTGAAGGACAATTGTCAATGGCCTATTGGGAGACCAATAAATAACATATAAATAATAATAAATAGAATAGAATTGTAAAAGCTGTTGTAAAAAATGTTGTAAAGAATTGAATTTTATGTCAAAATTTGAAGTTAAAGCATGAGAGTTAAAAAATGTAATTGTTAATTTTTTACATTATGCATTACAAATTAAATAATGGGCGGAAGGGAGCAAAATCTAAAAGAAAAATTAATAATTCTAAATATTTTTTACAATTCGCTGCCTTACGCCAAGTATTTTAAAAACTGTTAATGCATAAAGTAAAAAATTAACAAAAATATATTTTTTTCCTAAATTCTCTAACTTTAAATTTTGACATAAAATTCAATTCTCTACAACATTTAGTTATACAATTTTGTCCTATTTTTCAAAATAAAGGCACTTTACTCTTGGTCATTTTTTATATTTTTAGTTATAACGCCGATATTACCGATTAAAGTAAAATTTTGTATATATTAGTCTTGGACCATGCAATCAGTTTTCCCAAAAGGACGTTTAAAAATTCCAAAATTTTTGGTCCATTTATCCTCTTATAACACCTGTCCTGGGACACACTGTATATAAATTAAATTTAGGTAAGTTCAAAAAAAAAGAAAATGGTAAAAAGGTTGTTTTATGTTAGTTAGATTAGCTTGAAGGTGAATTGTAATCCTCTAACACTGCAACCTGCACAGGTTTATTGTGTATCCCTATGTTAGAGCACACTATCCAAGCTGGTATTTTTAATCAGACTCCACAAGCTTGAAACTGGCTCCTTGGTAAATGTTGGCGCTCCTTGGTAAATGTTGCCGCTTTAGGTTTTTCCTCACCCACCCTTGCAAACCGCAGACGACAAAGGGCTTCACAGTAGCACCATGTGTTCTGCAGTTTCTTCTTCCTGACAGAACCTGCATAGGTTGTCTTCTGACAGGCCTATTGTTTTCCATTTATTCAGTCTGCAATGACCTGTCAGTTGACCCACTATAATTATTGCTGCCTCCGGTTGTAATTTCGAAGGTCTTTTGTAAATTCCAGCGAGTATGCCTTTATGAATTTTTTCGCCTGATGCTGTCCTGGTGATTTTAACCACCAGTCTTGGGATTCCCTCATAATCCATGATCTAATAGATGACACAGTAGGGCTTGGGACCTACCATTGCCCTGCCAGCACCCTCCTTTGCCAGTTTATCGGCTTTCTCTTTGGCCTGGTGGGCCTCATGGCCTGGTACCCAGGCAATAGTTAGCTTGTTAGACGCAGCCACCTCTTCCAGGGCGGTTATGCAGTCCTGCACCAGCTTAGAGCTGATCTTGCATGAACTCACCACCCAGATGGCTGCCTGGCTGTCTGAATAAATTACTATGGTTTTACCCACGTAAAACTCCTTGTGATGATTTCCCGAGCACATTGTTTTATGGCTACAATTTCCGCCTGGAACACTGCAGGGTGTTGTCCGAGACCGATGTTTATTTTCGTCCTCGGTTTGCCTCCATATATACCTACTACGACTCCTTGGTCCATTTTGGAGCCATCTGTATACCAGATTAGGTCAGCTTTAACGGGAGGGCCTGACTCCCAGTCCTTTCTATCTGGTATAATTGTTTGAAAACCTCTGTTTAGCCAATAGCTTGGAACCATTTTATCCGAAGGCATCTCACACTTCTTGATCCTCCTTGAATCTTCATTGTCCTTTGCCCTTTCCTGTCTCATATAGGACTCCGGCCTTGTTTGAGACGGTATTGTACTGCTTTGACCTCACCCTGTATGAATATGTGAAGTGGCGGTAGGTTAAGTAGCACTTTCAGAGCTGCAGTTTGGGTGGTTTTCATGGCCTCCGAGTGAGCAGCCCCTCCCTACTTTAGCCTTCATTGTTACTGCGCCTAGGGTGGATCTAATGACCCTATTCCTCAGGCTGGCTTCGATCCAGTTGCAGACCGTGTGGGGTTGTTCCTTAGCGCGTTTAAAAGTGAAAAAGTTGTTTTATGTGATAAGCTAACATAAAACACTCGCTAATAGAAAGCGTAAATTTTAAAGTAGATCAATTCAAAACCTATGGACTTACTTTTGAGCAGTGGAACTTAGTTGAACTTTCTGAAAATCAGCAGCTAAACGTTTAACTTCTTCCCAGTCACCCATTTTGCATCCAATACCTGTTTAAATTTATAGGTACGTATAGTATTTGAATGTAGTTTTTAAAATAATTCAAATATTTAAAACCTTTCCATATGTCATCAGGAAATTAAGGCACTTGATACAGATCCGAGAGTCGGCCTTCGAGTGACTCAAATAAAGTATCGATGTGGTATCGATAATAATAATCGATATACATTTAAATTGAAGTGTTTATAAATCAATTTTTTTACTCGTAAGAAACGACCTTCAAACGCTTTTAAATTCAAAACTTAATACAAAAATATGGTAATTGTCTAGAAACTGTCCGCAACTCCGATTTCGACGAAATTTGGTATACGGGGGTTTTTGGAGCGCTGATCACGAATCTGAAAGAATTTTTAGTCGGAAACGTTTCGTTTTCGAGATATCCATCATCAAAGTTGATATTTGTACTAATCTTATTTTCACAATATTTTCCCTTCTTTTTGCACAAAATTCATATTATAATACTAAAATGGCACACAATATTTCATTTAACATCAAAAAACCCTTTAAAAACAATTTTTTATTATTAATTATATTAATTTAAAAGCTTTACTTTAAACAAACTCGTGTATGCAACCATAAATACATCTACATATTGTATTTATGGTTGCAGCATTTATGGGTAAATTATTTTCAATTTAATGAAAAAAACGTGTAAAATAAATAAAAACAGGTTTTTAAAAGGTGTTTATAAAATATTGTGTGGCAATTTAGTGTTTTATAAAAATTTTGTGCAAAAAGAAGGCGGAATATAGTGAAAATAAGGTTAGTGTAAATTACTAGTTTGATGATGGATATCTCGACAACGAAACGTTTCCGACTAAAAATTCTTTCAGATTCGTGATCAACGCCCCAAAACCCCCGTATACCAAATTTCGTCGAAATCGGAGTAGCGGACAGTTTCTAGACAATTACCAAAAATATTAATTGCGGTAATTTTCTAGAAACCTGCGGCAACTCAGATTTTGACGAAATTTGATATACGGGGGTTTATTGAGGCGCTGATCACGAATCTGAAAGAATTTCCCCCTTCTTTTTGCACACAATTCTTGATTTAAAGCTGAAGTGGCACACAATATTTGATTTTCACCTTCTAAAACCCCGTTTTTTACGTATTTTACATTATTTTTGCATTAAATTGCATAGCTATACTTCATATCATTTCAATCCCAGTGTGCCATGAAGCCCTATGTGTATGTATGGTTGCCGCATTATCAAAGAAAAGCCACGCAATTTAATGCAAAAATAATGTAAAAACTTAGAAAAACGGGGTTTTAAAAGGTGAAAATCAAATATTGTGTGACACTTTAGGTTTAAATCAAGAATTGTGTGAAAAAGAAGGGGAATATAGTGAAAATAAGCTTAGTTCAAATTTGAACTTTGATGATGAATATCTCGAGAACGAAACGTTTTCGCCAAAAAATCTTTCAGATTCGTGATCAGCACCCCAAAAACCCCGGTATACCAAATTTTGTTAAAATCGGAGTTGCCGCAGGTTTCTAGAAAATTACCTTAATTGCTTATGTCGTGCCATAAAAGGTTACAACCAGTAACTCCTTTTTATTTAAGTTTTATTACATGTTTTTTTTTTTAATGTAGCTAAACAATGTCACGAAAATTGCCTGTTAATTACCATGTTTTAAATAACAATCTTTTAACCTTTTACAGTTGCTTCAGGACAATATACGAAAAAGAAAATCTGTAATGTACTTTAAAACCCATTGAATGATTTCTTCGATTTATTAAAAACAGTTAAATAAAATTCTTTATTGGCTAAATTCGTGGTAAATTATAATGTTTTGTACAACTTTTGCATTTTTCACAGTTTATTTAGTATATTTTAAACAATAATTCCAATGAATAAATAGGTATATCTATAATGTAATTATACATATATTTTTACGTATGCGTGGTGTTTTTACCACAGTTTTTAATTTATCTAAAATAAACTTAAAAATAAAGCGAAAGTCGTATATATTTTCAGCAAAATATTTGGCACCCGCAGAAAAAAATACTCCCGCAGCAACATATCTTACTACAGCAATAAAGTTTATTTGCTACTTTAACTAAAACGTTGTTTGTTACAGTAAAAATCTCTATTTGACCTAGCAAAGTTATTTGCACTTGCAATACAAGGCTATGCTGTGCCAGCAACATTTATTTATTACTACTAAAAGGTATATTATTACTGCAAAAACATTCTCTCAGAGTAGCAAAGATTTTTTTGTTACTGAAAATTTACTTTCCTAAAATACCAAAGTATACTTAGCAAACATAGCCAGGAGACTTTTTAGTTCTCGCAAATTAGTTTATGTAAAGTAATTTAGCTACCTTAACAAAGTCATTTCAGCAAAGTTTTTTTCTGAAATAGCAAAGTTCTTTGCTGTCCCCTATTTAATTAGGATTTTTAGCTACCATACCTATTTTTTTGCTACTACTATCAAAAAATGTTCTCAGTGTGGGTGGACAAACATGCGCACTTAAAAGCCGTGGCAAAATACAAACCCCGGCACTCCGTACCCTTCGTCCGCGGTCTGACCGTGACGCTCATTAGCTACCGTACTCCAAACAGAAAACCAGGGCGCCGCGCCGTCGACAAATTCTTTCCGATAATGCGGATAGTCTGTTTAACGCCAGGTGGGTTTACCCTCGATTTGCTTGCGCACAAACTCGTTTTTGCGCCCATGAAATGTAACTTTTGTTTCGCGCAGGTAATAAAATTGGCAATCCATCGAGATAAGTGGTATGTCGGGCTTTAAAATGCGATTCTATGAAAAACGGTCCAAGATATCGATTTAAACAGGGTATAATTTTTTTGTACAAACATAAATAAAGGAATGAAATGGTCAAAACAAAATACCAAGTTTTTCACCTCTGTAAAAAATACATAGGGTAAAATGGGTGATTATACCGGCTCATGCATAATCGTTAAGTAAAACCGGCCTAAATGGTTACATTTTATTTACACATTATGAATTTATATTTCCCGCGAAAAATTCTTAGAATATTAGGTTTGTTCCAGCTTGTGTTCCAGCAGGCTGTCAGAAATGTTTGCAACCGTTCGGATTCTGCGCACATCAAATTGCCATGTTTCTAACATTATACAATTATTTATTGCACTCTTTCCGCGATCTTCGAGTAGTGCGGTTCATGTTTACGTAGAGGTCTACATAGACCTCCCGGGTAGCCGATTGAAGGCATCGTACGAGCGTGGCTGTACCCTTGGGGATCGAGAAAAGATTCACGCTAAATTGGGGCTTCTTTCCTCTGGGGCTAAGCGCTGTGAGTGAAGATTCCTAAAGCCTGAAGTTTTTACGTTTTGGTGTTGAATACATGGTGTCCTCGTATGGTCGAGGAGGTGCGCACGCCTGCGGAAATACGTCAGGAATGAAAGTGACGGTTATGCGCGATACCAGTAGCAGCCGCTGGCTAAATAGTCGCAATTTATGCATTGCATCGAAGAAAGTACAATAAGTATTAACAATTAAAAAGTGAAAAGCTCGGGAGCCACCAGGGGCACAGGCCCGACTTACTGGAGACTCCTACCCAGAATACAACCCCCTCTCACAGAGGGACGTACTGGCAATTGGACCTTCGGGGACCTAAGCCACAAACAAAGAAGTCAAGTCAAGTCAATTATTTATTGTTCCAGCAGTAGTTTTATGATGTTGGAAACATGTTGGAAACTGTTTGAAAAGTTTGCAAACTTTATTCAAACATTACTGACAATTTTTAACATAACCTTTCATGTATTGACGTTTAAGCAGTATGCACGCCTTGTTTATTTTCCGTTCCAGCAGAAAACTGTTGCCAACATTTCTGACTAATGTTTGTATAGTATATACAGGGTGTTATGGAAATACTTTAATATATTTAAACCCCAAAATCCTTGTGTAAAAATAAATTGAATAAAAATTATTAAAAATGGCGGACCACCATAAATAACAGTGATAATGAACCCCAAAATTTTACGATTAAAAAGCAAACCCGCCACTGACCAGCTCTTTAAATCCCTTTAAATACATATGTTTACCTTCTGTCGCTGTCAAAAACAGCTGAAAGCAGTTATAACACGTGGTTACGTCAACGAGCTTGAGAAAAGTTGCCAAATTTATTTTGTTCTTTACCAGTTTATCTATGGGTTTTGCTGTTTCAATTCGATCAAACGAAAAACTTACATGATTACACAAATTATCCTTTATTACGCTACTAGGTTGTTCCAGCGTATAATGAAAGTAAAGATTACTTTTTCCACAAATCAAGTACACTTTTTAGGTGGTTAATTACTTTACAAACTTTTTAAACACTGCGACGCGACACGTATGCGCACAAAGAATTGAATTAAAATACACAAAACGGTATTTTTATTGCAAAACACTATTAAAACAAATTTTACTGCGTTTTTAAATAAAGTTTTTGTTACTTTTCGCTTTTCTTTCATCAAAATTAAGAGCCGACAGACGACAGGTGGTTCACACGAGAAAAGAGTACAAAAGATTATTCCCTATGAGACAAATGTACAAAAAAACTACGGTAATTGTACAGAAAGTGTCCGCAACTCCGATTTTAACCAAATTTGGTATGTTGGGTTTTTTGGGGCGCTGATCACGAATCTGAAAGAAATTTTAGTCGGAAATGTTTGGTTTCCGAGATAATCATCATCAAAGTTGGCATTTAAACTAACCTTATTTTCACCATTATTCCCCCTTCTTTTTGCACACAATTCTTGATTTAAAGCTAAAGTGGCCCACAATATTTGATTTTCACCTTTTAAAACCCCGTTTTTCTATGTTTTTACACCTTTTATTAAATAAATTGGGAAGGGTTCCTTTAAAAACGTTGCAACCGTGCATTGACTGCTCCACCGCCTCCACCATATTCTGCTACGATTAAAAACGATTGAAAGCGAAGCTATGCAATTTAATTCAAAAAAAGTGTAAAATACGTAGAAGAATGAGGTTTTAAAAGGTGAAAATCAAATATTGTGTACCACTTTAACTTAAAATCAAGAATTGTATGCCAAAAGAAGGGGGAATAAAGTGAAAATGAGGTTAGTTCAAATGCCAACTTTAATGATGGATATCTCGGAAACAAATGTTTCCGACTAAAAATTTTTTCAGATCCGTGATCAGCGCCACAAACACAGGTGTTTTTACAGTTTAGATGTTTTTTGCAAGAAATTTATTGCAATTTATTCTAACATTTTTGCAGTTTGCACGTAACTGGGTTTATCAATTTACTGAAACTTGTAAGTTCAATTCTTTTTAAACCTTTTTCTTTGTCTCATGTTGTTCTAGTTATGGGCGATAAAATGATACTTACAGCGAATTCTTTTGGTTAAACTAGGTGCTTTCAATTTAGTTAGGCTTTTTAATCAAAATTTTTCACTACAAATTGCAGGGTTTGTTTTTTCTTGTGATAATTCATAAAAGCTTGATGCCTAGGAACTTATTACCGTGGGTATAAAAAGTAGACGGCATATTTAACATACCTTAGGGATAAAGGAGAGAGGTCGAGGATGTACCGAAAACACACTGGCCGCAGAGCAGGAAATTTTAAATTATGTTCGTGATAATCCTAGTATAAGTACGATGGCCTCCTCAGTCTCCCGACCTTAATCCATGCGATTTTTTTTTGTGGGGAACTATGAAAGAGTTTGTTTATAGTGAACCCATTAACAGTTTAGAACAGTTGCGAAATCGTGTGGAACTAGCGGCTCAGCAAATAAGAAACAATGAAAACATTTTTGCGCGTGTGAGAAACAGTATGCAGCAGAAAATAAATGCATGTTTGGAATCCAACGGAGGGCATTTTGAACATATTCCGTATTGAAGGTAAATCGACCTTTATTTAAATATTTTTTTGTTACAATTTATTTTGATATAAGGCTTCTAATAATTTTTTAAAGTAAATTTATAAAAAAATAAAATATAATAACATTTTACCTATTTATTCTATTATGTATTTATATCGTTTATTGGGTATAAAATAGGACGTTTGGCAACATCGCAAACAAAGTCGTCTACTGTCTGTTACTAACGAACTCGCTCACAGTGTTTATAGTGTTTACGTAACCAGGGACGTAGCAGATAGGTGAAAAGAAGGTATTTTTACAAATTGTAAAAAAGTTTGAATTAAACAAAAAAAGTACTCGGTGTGTCTCTACACTGTCCCAGGAGTCACCCATTTCAATATATTAAAGTATTTCCATAACACCCTGTATGTGTATAGTCTATGATAGAACCACTTTTATCCAATTAGAATGTGTATTAAAAAAGTGGATGCTGGCAGCCGCCAAACAAAGAATTTTTTTAAAGAATCCAGTGTTACAAATATACTGTTACTGACTTTCAAAAATGTGTTTACGTTAGAGAATTTGAGAGAGTTAGGATCATATAATTTAGTTTGTTAATTTATTTAAATAATTTACCTTTATTTTTCCAAGTTCTTTCATCACTTTCGAAGGTTTCCGAAACCGTCCGAATTACCCATTGAGATTATGCCATCCTGTACTATGGAATTTTCGCGATATTTCTCCAAAATTCTTGATCATTTTTTACTCTTCCATATTACTATAAAAGGGCGACAGAAAACCTTTGAATTATTAGTATAGATTCGACTTTTGTACTGTAAACTTCGAGACATTGACAAGTGAAGATTTTGTCGTTGTTGTAACCATAGTTACGTTCCATTGTTAATAAAGGTATAAAAACGAAGACACGTGTTTTTATACGAGGTGTTTCGGAACAATATTTTTGATTTTAGCTGTTTTGTAAAGGTTTATAAAATCTATTTTTGGCATTAATTATAAAAATGTTTTAACAAAAAGTTGCTAAAATTGCAAAAATAAAATAAGCCGGTAATACATCAATATTTTCTGACTCGATCTAATACCGGCCTATTGAGCCGGTAATGCAAATAATAGCTACTATTTTCAATAATCTTTTTCGATATTTAAAATACCAAAAAAAAACATTTTGTGTTGGCAATAAGAAAGAAAATACTTCAAAACATTTAGAAATCTATTACCAAAATCTATAAGTTTTTAATAAAAAAGGTAAAAAATGTCTGTTATTTGACATTGTAATATACTATTTTAAATACTTTTAAAAGGCAAGATTTAACAAAATTTGAATATTTTATTATTTCTATTGATCGAATAAGGTTTACCAGACATATTTTTTCCCTTAACAAAAAGTAAATTAGAAGTAAAAGTTGAGTAAATCGCAAAAATGTTTTTATCAGAACATTTTAAAACCATTTAAGAACATTTTCTTTTCTAAAAAACAAAATTTATTTAAGAAGCGAGTAACGACAAAAAGCAAAATTGTCAGTCGTCGCAAGATCTAGAGGAATTAATTGAGTACCAACGAATAATTTAATTCGAAAGGAAGACAAAGATTAAAAAAAAACAGGAAAATCTAGAAAAAGAAAACAAGAGTCCATCTTAATAATAAGAATTGAATCAGAAAAAAATAATAATAAAGGTAAATCAAACAGTTCCCAGAGAGCTTTAGTATACCGTATAAGCAATAGGTAAAGGTATATCGGACAGTAAAGCAACAAAAAATGATGTACGTGAGTCATCCAATCCGAAATATTTACATGCCGGTATTCACGTTAGACTCTTTCTAGTCTTTTTTCCTAATCATGCCTCTGTGTTATGTTATTTAACTGATCCGGTATAAGACAGATAATACTTTCATAGTATTGATTAAAAATAAAACAATTAAAAAAAAGAAATGAAGAAACAAATAAAAATAATTTTCTTGAAGTATTACTAAAAAAATGTGTTTAAAAAAAAACTAAGTATATTATATTTAAATATGAACAAAAATATTTTCTAGGTTATATATATTTTTTATATTTAAACTCGTTTTACATAAAACTTGAAAAAATTTGAAGTCATTGAGAGTGGCCTTCGCATAAAATTGTGATTTGGTACGACTTAAATGAAGTGTCAATTAACAAGGGGGAATAGTTATAGTTCCAGAAATTTAAAATAGTGAAGCGGCACGGCACTGCTTTTAAAATCTAACACCTTAAGTAAATATTCCGGCTGTGCCTGCTACAAGATAATTAATTTTAGGGTTCGGGAGAACCTTGTTGCCATATGATTTATTACTTTAAACACTTTAAAGAATTATAATAGAATTTATTTTCTTAGTTAATTTAAAGCAAATCGGTACTGATAATAAAAAAAAAAGACACACCATCTCGACGGTTAACTGAACTTTTCCCGAACTGACATTTTCCCGAGGTCTTTGGTTGTAGATACTATATCGAACTTTCACTGAACTTTTTCCGAACTGACATTTTTCCGAGGCTTCACCGTTTTCTTGATGTATATCGCGTAGCGCCTTGAATTGTACTGTCTTTTTACGGAATTATCGTGCTCTTTTATACTATCAAACACGTGTACAAAATCCCAAATGTTTACCGGACATTGAGATTTATTAAGACATTAATTGGCCAAAAACACTTAAAATTTTATATTCTTTCGCTTTTTTACAAAATTTATGAGACAATCTGTCAAATATGTTATGTTTTAATTGAATTTATTACTTTTATACTGCTACTTCTTCGTCACCTGCAGTAACATTTTGTAAACAAGCTGTCAAATAATTTAGGTTTTTAATTATATGTAGTGTAAGAAAATTTTATAGGCAATAAATGTTCTTTACTTAGAAGGGATGAGCTTTCCTGGTTAATATGGTTAAGTTAGTCAGTCAGTCTCTTCGTGGTTCTTTCCTCGTTCGGTCAAAAATGCGCGGAACAAAAGTAGTTTAAAGTGAACTGTGAACTTAGAAAATATTTCTTTGGATTTTTACCCTTTCAGTGACTTGGAATAAAATTAAATTGGTTTTGTTTCTTTTAACAGTAAGTTTTTAAGAAATCTTGTTTTTAATCTGGAATTAAAATTTATTTTATTTATTTATTTAACTTTATTTTATTTTAAATTATAAAAATGATATTTTAAAATTTTATTTATTGTAGTGAAATTTTAATTTCCTGAGCCACTACAATTTTCCTTTATTTAATAAATAAAAATCAGTTTTTCTTTGCTTGATTATATTAAAAATTAAATTAAATTTTGTTGCAATTTTAATTACTTTATTTTATTTTTTTGCACAAAAATAAAATCAGTCTACCGTGCCCAGTTCATTACAATAGGAAAGAATTATGCATCTATAAGATTTTTAAATTTCATACAAATGTACCATCGTGCCAAAAAAAACTGAGACTTAAAGTCTCTAACTCTTAAATGATCCAAGTGGGAAAGTCTCTCCCAGTCTATAAAAATCGAGTTCCTTATATTTGAAAATTTTTTGACGTGGCTGCCACAAAATTACATTGCTTTGACAACATCAAAACATAATATTCTAATAGACCTGGAGATAAACCTAGACTTGATTGTCCCAGACTTTTTGGGCACGATGGTACTATCGCATCGTGTCAAAAAAAACTGGTACAATAAAATTCAAGTAGAAAACTGTTTCTTCGTGTATTAGAAGTCGCTTTTCTTATTTTTTAAAAGTTTTTTACGTGACTGTCACAAAATTACATTGTTTTGACAACATAAAAACATAATGTTCTAATAGATCAGAAGATAAAACTAGATTTTGTTGTCCCAGGTTTTTTAGCACGATGGTACATAATATTTGTACACTTTTTTAAATAGAGTTTCAAAAACATACGTTAGTAAAAACCCTATCTTTTTGTTTACTTTTTTACCATAAAACACAAATATTTCTAATAAGCCGGTATTAGATTAAGCTTAGGTCGGCGTTAGGTTAAATGATTTTTGATGGGCCGGTAATAGCAAAAAGTGACAAATTATTTAAAACATTTTTTAGATGTTTAGATACTTTTTTTATTGTTTCTTTATTTAAATCGATAAAAAAACACCTTCACATACCCAGTGAAATAATAAATTTACACAAAAAAAATGTTTGCACTAATCTTGGCAGATAAACCTAAAGTTTCCTTAACTAGGCCGGTAATACCCCATTCTACCCTACAATAAACGAAAAAAAACGTCCCACCCTGTATAATTATGACTTACTGCGCAAACATTTGCCTATAAAAAAAAGCATTGGTATAGATTAATTTAAATACCCAAATTTCATAATTATTGTGGCAACCGTTCAAAAGTTAAAAATGAAATACATTTTTTTATTCCAACTTTGAAGGTCAATAACTCCTTAAGGAAACGCGATAGAACTTTTCTTTTTATAAGAAGTACTGACATTATAATTTTGGCTCACTCTATTACCCCTATCATTTTTGACCTTACCTTTCCGGAAACCCTATGTATGTATGTATGTGAGAGTTTAACTTAAGAAACAACAATCTTAGTTATTCCGTATTGGAAAAGTGTAACTTAAGACGTGAAAAATAGGAAAGTTTTTTTTCAGATTTTTTGTTCTTTTTAACTATTACTCAACAAATTTTAGTCACGTATAGAAAAAAATCATAAAATATAAGAGTTTCCTATTTAAATTTTGCTTAAAATAGAGTTAGTTGAAAATTTTTAAAAATAATTTTTGATATTCCTATTTAGCAATAAATAACAAACAATGGAGGAAAATAAGGCCTTTTTTTCTTGAGTTTTTTCGTTCCTTTTATTTAAACCTACGCAGTTAATATTTACAAATAAAAACTTCTGTGGTTGATAAAATTTTGGAAAATATTTGGAGACAATCGATAAAGTAGTTTTTAAACAATTTTTTTTAAATTTAAATTTCGTATTTTTTTATTTTTATTTTCCGAAAAAGCGCCAATTTTTGTATGCACACTAGAGTTTAAACAACCCATATAACATTTTTTGCCGGCGTTGTACATTTAATTTACTGGCATTGCCAACACTCTTTAATGGCAAGGCATTGGCAAAAAGGTATCAAAAAGACGCGAAAGTGGGCAACTGGCCGTTATTAGGCCACGTGTTGCAGATAAAGTGATGGCATCCGTCATTAATAAGTTATTGGCAAAAAATGCGTTTAAGATGATGGCATCCATCATTAATAAGTTATTGGCAAAAAGATAAGCCGTTATTAGGCCACGTGTTGCAGATAAAGTGATGGCATCCGTCATTAATAAGTTATTGACAAAAAATGCGTTTAAGATGATGGCATCCATCATTAATAAGTTATTGGCAAAAAGATAACAAAAAGACACGAAAGTGGGCAAATGCAGATACTCCCAAGCAGCAAGCTGACGTCTTATTGACGAAAATTGTCGCATATACTTTTTTAAAAGCTAAAATGATGCGATATTTTGTTTTAAAATTAAAATAGGAAAAAACTCCTTACTGCATGCAATTTCCTTGCAATGCAAAGTACCATCTCTCGGAACACTGTCCAACTTGGAGATGCAGATTTTTACACTAGCCGAAAATATTTCTTTCAAAGCTAAGTGAGATCACCCACCGCAGACCACTCTCGAATTATTTTTGTCTTATGGGTATGGTTTAGACGATAAAAAGCGAAGATACTGCAGAAACGTAGTAGTTTATTGTCCATTACGCCATCTATCGGTATGTCAAAAAAACTATTAAATATATATAATATTTTTATTAACACGTCTTTAAAACTTTTAATAAAGTTTTAAACAAAATGTTTACAGCTCCTAACAGTCTACTTGAATATTTTGCCTTCTCGACTAGCCATCACCAATTAATCACACAACACACACTTATTAGGTAATGAATACATTTAATTATGTCTATTAAAAACTCTTTTCTTTAAAAAAGAAACTAAAAAGCTAGAAAACCACGTAGAAAACAAATGCACAAAACGGTCACCTTCGGTTGAAATTAACGTAGCTAATTTTACCATCATTTTATTTTTATTCGCTCCAAAATACATAATAAACATTTTGTTTAACCTAATTTTTATTTGCATGATTTTTAACAGAAAATGTTATGAAAAGGCCATTTCCTTTAAATTATGTAAAAAAACATAAAATAATGTTGTTTAGCTGCCATTATAAATAAAACAGATCAAAAAATTGCTTTCATGTTAGTTAAATACCAATGTTAATAATTTGGTTTAAAAAGTATGAATATGCGTTGAAGGTTTGCCTTCAAAAATACAATATTTATTTGCCTGCAACAAAAAGACGTGCTTTATTTAATCAGGATTGGTATGCCGCCATTTTTGTATGCTTGCCGGCAATTCGCCTGCATGTAAAATTTATTGGCAATTAAGTGTTTATTTAGGGTTGACTGTTTAATGCGTATAAGATGTTGGCATAATATTGCCACCAATTGCCAATGCTTTACCATCAATGCCAATATTAAAAATGTAAGTGGAAAGGGTGTGGCTGTGTGCACGTAAGAATGTAAAGGGGAGGAATGAAACGAAATGGAACGCATCACCTGTTCGTCATTGCAACAAAATGGTAGAAACAAGGCTGTGCTTTTGTAAAAAATGTTTTTAAATTTTAACCCCCGCTGAGGGATGTTTGTTAATTTTATCTTATGGTTATGAGTTGATTGTTTTATGTGTAATGTGATACATTAATTTTAAATCATGACTTGTTTTATGCACTCCAAAACTGTGACTCCTGCTTGACAAGTAGCACTGAAGATGGATTTTCCGAAAGCGCTCTGCTATGCATTTTAGATTTTATTAAATAATTGCACGAAATACAAAGGTTTCATTCCTCCCCTTTAATATTAAAAATGTACATTGCCGGCAAATAGTGTTTGCTGGGAAAATATTAGAGAGATATGGGTACTTTGGTTACCGCCTAAGTTCGTTATTTACGTAAGGCGTTATTTAAATACCGCATACGGTATTTAGTGTTTGTTTTTAGAGATATGAAAAACGCCGTATTACGAACGGTTAATTACACCTGTCTGTAAATTTACAAAATCAAAAACAAATGATCCTTTAATGTACGAATACTACAGTTTTTCCCGTTATTTCAAACACATTTTACTGTACATTTTTCCACTTTTCCAGATGAATTTTGACTAAGAGATTCTCCCAATGATCTGAAAAATAAAGCGGATAGCTAATAGAAAATGTTCCCCATATATTTTCAATAGACCTGCGCACGAATTTTTGACCCCACACTGGGAGAGTTGCTGTACACCTTTGCACATGCGCAGTTCTCATAAAAGTTAGTGTTTTTCAATTAAAATCCAATATAGTGTTGGCAACATTGACAAAATTTGCAGTATTTTAATAAATATAGTGGTTGGAACACTGAAAATGTTTACCTACATAGCAACAGGGCCACACTCATGATAATTTGGGATTTTCCGATTGTAAACGCCAGGTAAAATTGACGCCGTCAGCCGCCCAAAAACCAACCTCTCATCTACGGTCGACCGTTATTAGTCATTTGGTATTCTCTCTAAATAAAAGGACATTTGTGCTTAGCGAGTCTTCGTGTTTTTCAGTGGTGTTTTTAACTTTTGTTTATTTTAGTTTTGATAAACCAAAACTAAACAATGAGTTATTGTATAGTGTTGTTTTGCAGAAATTGGAAGGTTTTTCTTGTGGTTTTAATTGCAAATATGAGGTCAGTTTGTCCCTAACCCCAAAAATTTTCAGCATAAAATTTTCTAAGATCACGAACGTTTGCAAACGACCAGAGGCAAAGGTGATAACTTGGTCAAGTCAAATGAGGCAACGGCGTTTACAAATGGCACAGCACGCCAAGTTTAACTGAACGAAAACTGCTACGGCAGCGAAAGTGAAATAACAGTGTATAAATTGAGTCCTCAAACTAGTTACACCAAAATTAATTGGTTTTATGATAAAATAAATCAAATACCAATTGATTTAGTTTTGTTGTGTCAAAGTAGTTTTAAGAAGAAAGATAATTACGCAAAAATATTGTGCAGTTTTAAGGTTTAGTCAAAGAGGGTCCAGCAAAAAACAAAATTCAAGTTGAGATTAGTGCTTCAAAGCACTCTCGTATACTAAATTATACAAGACAAAAAAAGTACCCAATATCTAAACCGGTTTAATTTTTAGGGACTTCTATGAAAGACGAGTACAAACTTAAAATAAAATATTTAAATATGTGCATATATCCAAGAAACAAAATTAGGTAATTGTCTAGAAAGTTGCGGCAACTCCGATTTTGACGAAATTTGCTATACCTTGGTTTTTTGGGGCGCTGATCACGAATCTATTTTTTTCGGAAACGGTTCGATCTTGAGATATTCGTCATCATGGCCAAACTGTTCTTATTTTTACTATAATTCCCTTTTTTGCACTAAGTTACTGATGTAACACTAAATTAGCACACAATATTTTATTTAACTATAAAAAACCCTTTTTAAAACATGTTTTTCTTATTGGTTTTTAGCCTTTCTTTATTAATATAAAAAGTTTGCTTTAAATCAAGTCGCCATGTCTGAAACCATTATACACATACTTAGGTGTATGCATGGTTGTAGCGTTTTAGGGGTAAAAGATTTGGAATTTAATGAAAAAAACGTGTAAAATAACTAAAAAAAGTTTTTTTTTTTTAAAGATGTTTATATAATATTGTGTGCCTGTTAGGTGTTATATCAAGAATTTTGTGCAAAAAGAAGGCGGAATAGAGTGAAACTAAGAATTGAATTTCAACTTTGATGATGAATATCTCGAGAACGAAACGTTTTCAAAAAAAATCGTGATTAGCGCCCCAAAAACCCTCGTTTACCAAGTTTCCAAACCCGGTCCTGTTGTTTGTTTTCCGCTAGTCTGTAAATTTTTAGTGCGCATGCCCACAAGTGTACTGCGCAGTGCCCACGTAGGGGTTATTGTCACTTTTGCTGTATTTATCCTTATTATTTTTCAGATCAGTGGATTCTCCCAGTAAAGCCAGGTCATTGTCGGCCGAGAATCTTAACCTTTTTGTTTCTTTTTCACCTGCGACATTTATCCCAAAATAAAA
Source organism: Listronotus bonariensis (assembly GCA_014170235.1). Lineage (NCBI taxonomy): Eukaryota > Metazoa > Arthropoda > Insecta > Coleoptera > Curculionidae > Listronotus > Listronotus bonariensis. The sequence goes on along the minus strand of JACEGR010003585.1, from coordinate 58,114 downwards.
AAGCAATGACGATACCCTAGACACACTGACGGGTTCAAAATGGTTTTCCACATAAGACCTAAAAAATGGCTATTGGCAAGTAGAACTAACCAGAACTTCATCCGGAAGATAAGGAAAAATCTGCTTTCTCGACCGGGACCGGACTGTGGCAATTTAATGTTATGCCCTTTGGACTTTGCAATGCCCCTGCTACATTTGAACGTTCCATGGAGTTAACACTACGGGGACTAACTTGGAAAACATGCTTAGTATACCTTGATGACATAATAATTCTTGGAAAAACATTTGATGACCACCTGAAAAATGTGGAAGATGTTTTTCAAAAGCTTAGATCCGCCCAGCTGAAGCTTAGCCCAAAGAAATGTCACCTGTTCCAGAAAGAAGTCAAGTACCTGGGGCATATAATTACAGAAGATGGAGTAAGAACCGATCCAGAGAAGACAGTAGCTATCCAGAACTGGCCTATACCAAAGAACAGGCATGAAAAATGAAGTTTTCTGGGACTGTGTACCTATTACAGACGGTTCATACATGGGTTTGCCGATATTGCTAGACCATTACATCGTCTTACGGAAAACAACAACAGCTATGAATGGACTGAAGATTGTCAAGCAGCTTTTATACACCTAAAGAAAGCCCTGTGCAATCCCCCGGTGTTGTCATATCCACAACCAAATCAAACATTTATTGTGGACACTGATGCAAGCAACACTGCTATTGGTGGAATTTTGTCACAGATTCAAGATGGCCAAGAAAAAGTTATAGCCTATTTTAGCAAAGTTCTGTCCAAACCTGAAAGAAATTATTGTGTCACTAGAAAAGAACTTTTAGCTATTGTCAAATCTTTAGAGCATTTTCATAAATACCTGTATGGCCAGAAATTCCACCTAAGAACGGATCATGCATCACTTAAATGGTTGCTTCAGTTCAAGAACCCTGAAGGTCAGATAGCCCGATGGCTGCAACGTATTCAAGAATACGACTTTAAAATCGAACATCGAAAAGGACTGAACCATAAGAATGCTGACGCTCTATCAAGACGACCCTGCCCGGACGAATGCAAACACTGTAGCAGACGAGAAGAGCAAGAAGATCCCGATGAATTCCACTGCCGAAGAACACGCATCCAGTGCTCTCAAGAATGGGACCCTAAGATCTTGGCAAAAGAACAACTAGAAGATCCAGATTTTGGAGACATTGTCAAACTTAAGACAGAAAATGTGAAAAGGCCACCTATATCAGCAAATAGCTTCAAAGTCTCCAAGACATAAAGGGTACTGGGCCATATGGGACTCTTTGGGTATTAAAGATGGCCTATTACAAAGGGTCTGGTGAAAATTCTGACGGCAAAATCCATAAACATCAGATAATCCTACCTACCAAAAGGATTCCTGAAGTATTGCAAGCCTTGCATAATGGTGTAGGAGGTGGCCATTTCGGAGTTATGAAGACTCTTGAAAAGGTTCGAGAAAGGTTCTACTGGCTGGGAAGTCGTGCAGACGTAAAAGACTGGTGCAGAATGTGTAAGGACTGCGCTTCCAGCAAGGGACCGAAAACACGAAGCCATGGCAAGATGAAGCAATACAATGTAGGGGCACCTTTTGAAAGAATTGCCATAGACTTAGCAGGGCCATTTCCAGTTAGTAAATCAGGGAATCGCTATATATTGGTAGCCATGGATTACTTCAGTAAATGGCCAGAAGTCTACTCAATCCCAAATCAAGAAGCTATCACTGTTGCCGATGTATTATTTCAACAATGGATTTGTCGCTATGGAGTTCCTAGAGAAATACATTCCGATCAAGGCAGAAACTTTGAGTCCGATCTTTTCAAGAACCTGTGTAATCTCCTGGGAATCCATAAAACAAGAACAACACCTCTTCATCCCCAGTCCGATGGTATGGTAGAGCGGTTTAACAGAACACTTGATAACTACCTGAAAATTAAAGTAAATGACCAACAAAGTGACTGGGATAACTGTATACAGCCGTTTTTATTAGCATACCGCTCCGCAATTCACGAAACTACTGGCGAAACACCTGCTAAAGTCATTTTCGGAGCGGAAATATGCCTTCCAGTTGACTTGCTTACAGGACGACCTTCCACCAATGAAGAACCAGCAGAAGACTATGTAAGTCAACTAAGTAAACAGCTACAGAGGATACATGAAGAGGTGCGTACCAAGTTACAAAAAGGAAGTGACCGTATGAAATCCCGCTATGACTTGAAGGCTAACCATCAGGGATTCGTCGTCGGTGAAAAAGTTTGGTTATACAATCCGAGAAGAACCAAGGGGCGTTCATCGAAACTACAGAAGTCATGGGAGGGACCATATAAAGTGGTGACACGGCTCAATGATCTGGTGTACCGTATACAGAAGAGTCCACAGGCAAAGATGAAAGTAGTACATCTAGAAAGGCTAAGCCGTTATCAAGACAGTGAAGATACTTGATGGAGACGATCAAAACTTGGAAGGGTGCAATGTTACAGACTTTCAAAAATGTGTTTAGGTTATAGCATTTTAGAGAGTTAGAATTATTTAATTTAGTTTGTTAATTTATTTAAATAATTTACCTTAATTTTTCCAAGTTCTTTCATCACTTTCGAAGGTTTCCGAAAACGCCCGAATTATCCATTAAGAACTTTTATGCCATCCTGTACTATGGAATTTTCACGATATTTCTCGAAGATTCTAGATCATTCTTTACTCTTCCACCATACTATAAAAGGGCGACGGGAAACCTCCGATTGGTTAATATAGATTCGACTTTTGTGGTGTAAACTTCGAGACATTGACAAGTAAAGATTTCGTCGTTGTAACCATAGTTACGTTGTATTGTTAATAAAGGTATAAAAACGAAAGCACGTGTTTTTATACGAGGTGTTTTGGAACAATATTATTTTTTGTTTCTTCATATAACAATTTTTTTTTGTTTAAATATTATTTTAATATTTTTTGACACCTTTTTTTAACCTTTTTTTTAATTTTTTTATGAACCTTTTTTTAACTTTTCTTTTAAAACTTTTTTATTTGCTCATAAAATAGAAGAAGCGCTTTAGTGGAACGTAATTTTAATGTTTAATTTCAAAGAGACTCTTAGAAAAAATAAAGAATATCGAGATCAAATTAGATTTAAACCATATTTAAGTAGTTTATCTGAAGAAGAATCCGCAACTTAAAGTAGTAGTAAACATTTAGAAACTTTATTATTGGACGAAAATTTTGAAAATTTAAATTTTGATTTAGATCAAGACACAATGCCTGAAACAAATTATCAAGAACTAAGATTATATTTAGATATTATTCCTAAATTTAACGGTGAGCCATGTGCGCTTAAAAATTTTATTGCTGCTTGCGATGAAATTGTTGCTCATTATGCTAATAGTACTCAAATCATTAAAAATCTTATTTTTAGAGCTATTATTGGTAAACTTGAGGGCAAAGCTTTAATTTTAATATCAAGTAGAACAGAATTAACAAAATGGGAAGAAATTAAACCTATTCTAGAAATTAGTTTTACTGATCAAAGATCTTTTACTTGCTTGCTTCATGAACTTCATAGTTTAAAACCTAATCCAAAAGAATCGCCCTATAATTTCGGAATTCGTTGTCAATATTTTAGAAGTTTGGTTTTTAATTCTATTAATTGTGACCCTAACATGCATCCAGATTGTTGGATTTTGACTGAGTGGACTGTATTTTAGGAACTGGATTCCCTCTCTAACGTTTCGTAATTTAATTGATCTAAACACGTTTACGTTTAACTTTACGTTTATTACGAATCTAAGACGTATATTTACAAGATAAACTATTAACTAAAGATAAGCAGCCAGAAATAGGGCACCTCTTATCACAAACGATTAATTGTCTTGCTATTTATACGAATTCTGTGACACGAATCTAAATTATTTTTCTAATGTCACTTTTACTCTGACTGGTAATATATCAGGTGCTATGTCTATATACATTATGTACAGAGTTTATGAAAAGTATTTTTATTTTACTTAACATCGCCCCCCACCTTGAAAGGACGCACTTTCAATAATTTAAAACACGCACTTGCACTATTGTTAAGAGTCTACGGGCAATGGACAAATTTTTGAAAAGGATCGTTTAATCAAGCCCGCACTGGTTCGTAAAGTCGCGACTCTTGCAATTCCGTCTCTTCCATAATGCAGTTGTACAATTCGGCCCAACGACCACTTAAGAGGAGGCTGATTGTCTTCTTTAACGATAACCAAATCATCAATGTTGACAGATACGGCGAGCTCCGTTTGCCACTTACAACGCTGCTGTAGTTCTGAAATATATTCACGGGACCATCTGGACCAAAAGTGTTGCTGAAGCTGCTGAATTCGTTGAAAATGCTTTAATCTGTTTTCGGAGATACTCGTGTAGTCTGGTTCAATCACTGATTTCATGGGTCTTCCAATAAGGAAATGAGATGGTGTGAGAGGTGTCAGGTCTGACGGTTCACTTGACAAGGGAGTCAAGGGGCGTGAGTTAAGTACTGATTCAATCTGAACTAACAAAGTATAAAATTGCTCAAAAGTCAACAAAGCATTACCCGCTACACGTTTCAAATGATGTTTGGTGGCTTTGACACCTGCCTCCCATAATCCACCAAAGTGGGGAGAATAAGCAGGAATAAATGACCAAGATATTCCCTCGTTTTCGATGGATTCGGTCAAGGCTTTAGAATTTTCTTGCAAAAATTGGCCGAAACGCTTTAATTCCATATTAGCACCAACAAAATTAGTACCGTTGTCGGAAAACATTTGAGATGGCTTTCCACGACGTGCTATAAAACGTTTAAATGCGGCCATAAATGATTCCGTACTTAAGTTTAATACAAGTTCAAGATGAATAGCTTTAGTTACGAAACAAACAAATAAACTAATGTAGGCTTTGCTTACCTTACAACCTCGACCTTGTCTGTCTTTAATCAAAAAGGTCCAGCATAATCCACACCTGTAGTGTAAAATGGGGGAGCTGGATTTACCCTACGATTAGGTAAATTTCCCATTAGTGGATTAAGCGGTTTTGGATTTACTTTAAAGCAACGAAGGCACTGATGAAAAACTTGACGTGCTAAATTACGTCCTCCTAATGGCCAATAATGTTCGCGTATTGATGCTAATAAAAGCTGTGGCCCTGCGTGCAGAAGACGATTATGCTCTTCTTCAAATAGTAATTTAGTAAGCCTGTGTTTAGAACTCAGTAAAATTGGGTATTTTTTATCATATACAAAATTCGAATTTGCTAATCTACCTCCGACGCGTATAATGCCGTTATCATCTATAAAAGGGTTAAGCTTTCTCAAGTTACTTTTTTTATCTAATTTATATTGATTTTTAAGAGCAATTACGTCGTAATGAAAACTCTGTTCCTGGGCCATTCGGATTAGACAAGTAGAAGCATGAGAAATTTCTTCAGAACTTAAAGGATTAAAATTTCTTTTATGATTGGGCAAAGAATAATTTTTTATAAATCGCTTGCAATAGGCAACTATTCGCCTTAATCGGGAAAAACTAGAATACTTAGTAAAATCTATAACGGGCTCACTAATACAAACTTTTAGAGATGCTACATTTTTTCGTAATTCTGGCAAATTTTTATCAAACAGCTGAGATTTTGGCCAAGAACTTTCATTAAATTTTAACCAGCTTGGACCTGCCCAATAAATGTCAAGAGATGCTAAATCTCGAGGTGAAACGCCGCGTGAAACATGATCAGCTGGATTTTCTGAAGTTGGTACATGCCTCCAATCAGTAGAATTTGAAATGTCTTGTATTGCCGAAACCCGATTTGCCACAAAAACTTGCAAATTGTTAGTAGAAGTATTTAACCAACCCAAAACTATGGTTGAATCACTCCAATAAACCGTTCTATCTACAGATACTTCCAACGAAACTTTCACTTTGTCTACTAGTTTTGCCAAGAGCAACGCGGCGGCTAGCTCCAAGCGAGGAATAGTCTGTAACTTTAAAGGCGCTACTTTTGATTTTGCACACATAAGCCGCACGAACATTTCACCATTTTTGTTTTCTGATTTTAAATACACGCAACCTCCATACGCACGCGTCGATGCATCGCAAAATCCGTGAATTTCAACTCGAACTGCATCTTTACATATTACTTGCCTGGTGATTTCTAAATTGTTTAATATCTGCAATTCATCCCGAAACTGTAACCACCTTGTGTGTAAGGACTGAGATAACGAATCATCCCAACCTAGTTTTTCAAGCCAAATGTCTCTAAGGATAATTTTCGCTAATATAATACAGCAATTTAAAAGTCCGAGAGGATCAAAAATTTGAGAAATTTCGGATAAAACTGTGCGTTTAGTAACGGTTTTGCTAAAATTTGATCCGATATTGTATAAAAAGCAATCTTTTTTCCCATTCCAAATCATTCCGAGGGTCTTCGTATTTTCATGTACTCCCAAGTCGATAATATCCGTTTTTAATATTGTTTTAATACCCCTAAAACCAATGAATTATTAGAAACCCATTTTCTTAAATGAAAACCTGCGGAATTTAAAAGTTCTGAAACGTCATTGACGATAGATATGACTTCTGTAATGCTGTCAGCGCCTGACAACATATCATCTACATAAAAATGATTTTTTATAACATTTGCTGCAATAGGAGATTCTAATTCGTTTTCTACACCGACTTGATATAAACAACGAATAGCTAAATAAGCTGCGGACGAGGTACCGTACGTTATAGTATTTAATTCATATTTATCCATCGGCTTATCAGAACTATCGCGCCATAATATTCGCTGTAACGGTCTTTGTTCTTTAGTTACTTGACACATGCGATACATCTTTTCTACGTCACCCGCTATAACAAAATTGTACTTTCTGTATCGTAAAAGATGTGTCAGAAGATCAGGTTGAATTGTTGGTCCTACCAATTGAATGTCATTAAATGAATAACCGCTACTAGATGCACAAGATGCATCAAAAACTACGCGTAACTTTGTCGTTAAACTACTATCTTTCAGTACACCATGATGTGGCATATAATACGTATATTGGGCCTGATCAGGTTCGCAAACTTTAGACATATGCCCTAACTCTTGATATTCACGAATAAACTTAAAATATTGCGTTTTAAAATCTATGTCACGTTCAAATCTGCGTTCTAAAGTTAAAAGTCGTTTTTCTGCTGCATTGTAAGACTCTCCCAAATTTTTAATACTATGTTTAAATGGTATAGTGACTACAAAACGCCCTATATCATCACGTTTTATTGTTTTAAGAAAATGATCCTCACACAACTTTTCCTCGATAGACAACGGTTTAGAATTAGTGACTTCCTCTATTTCCCAGAAACGTGAGAGTTGCTTATCAATGCTTATATTGTTTACAAAATTACACTGTATGCTTTGCGATTGCTTTGACTCGACTGGACCGGATACTATCCAGCCAAACTTTGTTTTTTGTAAAAACGGACCGTTTCTGCCTAACTTAATCTGACCAACGCACATTATTTCCCAAAAACAATCGGCTCCCAAAAGCATGTCTATTTTGCCTGGCAAATGAAAGTTTTTATCTGCAAGTTTAATGTTATCTGGAATTTTAAGTTCTTGCTTATCAATAATAACATTTGGTAAGTTACTAGTGATACTAGGGACGACTAAACAAGATACATTTAATAAAAAACCGTTTATCTGCGATTGAATCTGAACATTTGCTCTAAACTTCACAAATGATTGCGCCTGATTTAATCCACATACTTGCAAATCAACAGGAGCGCAAGGAATGCCTAATTTGTTGCAAAAATTACCTGTCAAAAAACTGCTTTGTGATCCTGCATCTAACAACGCGCGAGCCAAAATTGGTTTATTGCATTTATCAAAAACCCGAACTAGGACCGTCGCGAGAAGCACTTGTTCAGTTTCTTTAGTACAATGTGACGATAAGTTAACGGTCTCTGGCGCAAGCTCTCTACTATGTTCATTATTTTCAAATAAATTTTTCGATTCGCTTGACTCAGGATGTAACAAAGTGTTATGACGCGCTTTACATTTTTGACAAGACCTAGAAAAACATTTTTTTGTCATATGTCCCGGTCTTAAACAATTAAAACAAAGACGTCTTTTTACAGCTTCGTCGCTTCTTTCTTTTACGTTTAATTTCGCAAAGTCTACACAATTTTGAATATAGTGCTCCTTTTTACAAAAGGAACAACTTGGTTTTGACGCTACAAATGTTTTATATTGTGAACTACCTGGGTATTTTTCCCTTACACCTTTAAGAAGTTTCCTATCGGTTTGATTCTGTTCTAATGATTCTAATAAGTCAGCACGCGCTTTTAAGAAGTTTTTTATGTCATCTAAAGAAGGTTTATCGAAAGACGCTTTTTCTTGTTCCCATTTTCGTAATGTAACGTAGTCTAGTTTGGTCGTAATTAAATGAATAACAAGTGTATCCCACGAATTTGTAGGCTCTTTTAGCAAATTTAAGGCTCTTAGATGTTTTGATACACTATCGACCATTTTTCTTAACGCAACTGATGACTCTTTTTGTATTTTTTCTAAATTAAAAAGCGCTTTAACATGATTTTGTACTAAAATTCTACTATTATTATAACGATCGCATATTAATTCCCACGCTGACTCATAATTTGATTCACAAAACTCTAAACTTGCAATAATTTCTAATACTTGAGGCCCCAAAAAAGCTCTTAAATAATGATACTTCTGTATATTTGAAAGCCCAGTATTTTTATGTATTAATGAATCAAAGGTATCTCTGAATTCTAACCATGTATTATAATCTCCGTTAAAAGTAGGTATCTTAATTTCTGGAAGTTTTAAGCAATTTACGTTTTTACTACCTGCAATGTGATACGATTGGTGGGATCTATGTGATGCTTTTGACTCGATTGATCCACCGCTACTATGACTATAAACCTTTGCAGGTTTGCTATTGCTAAGAAAAACTTTTGCTTTTCCCAAAACCCCGTAAAAATTCATCTCAAATGTTTCCCTTTCGATAAGCTGACTGTCAGCATTATCAGACAGCTCATCAATTTGCCTTTGAACGTCTTCAAACTCGTCTAAAGTAGTTTGCAAACGCTCAATCCGGCATTCTAACTCAAACAATTTGTTGGCATCTTTAATAAAAGTATTAGGAAACTCTACTTCTAAATTCGAGATAAAATTTTTAAATATAGTAACCTTAGCCTTGACTGAACCCCTTTTTCTAACGAGTTTTTCTATTTCGGTCATTTTTCTTAAATAAAATTTGACAAAGAAACCAAATGTCAATAAGAACGCGTGTAAAATTTATTTATTTGGTAACAAATGCCCTATTAAACAAAAATAAAACGACAAATTTTAAGAAAAATCGCTATTTCAAATAGAATTCAGTAACAAAACAACACAAATGGAATAGACCCACCTCGGTATCTGCTATTTTCTTTGCTTCGGGTCTTCACATCCAAAATGTTGAATATTATCGGACCAAAATGTTGGATTTTGACTGAGTGGACTGTATTTTAGGAACTGGATTCCCTCTCTAACGTTTCGTAATTGATCTAAACACGTTTACGTTTAACTTTACGTTTATTACGAATCTAAGACGTATATTTACAAGATAAACTATTAACTAAAGATAAGCAGCCAGAAATAGGGCACCTCTTATCACAAACGATTAATTGTCTTGCTATTTATACGAATTCTGTGACACGAATCTAAATTATTTTTCTAATGTCACTTTTACTCTGACTGGTAATATATCAGGTGCTATGTCTATATACATTATGTACAGAGTTTATGAAAAGTATTTTTATTTTACTTAACACAGATGCTAAAGTTGCTCAAATAGGCAACATTGAAAAATTACTTTTAATAACATGTTTAAAATATATACCGCACCAAATTAAAACCGGAGAAAGATTGAAAAATCCTTCATGTCTAGAGGAAGCTATGAACTATGTTATTGAGGAAGAAAATTTTATGTCTTTTTGTACGGATACTAAGAGAAATACGTTCCCGCAGATTCCAAATCCAACAATCAAAGCACCTACTATTCAACAACAACAGCCATTTTTCATAAGGCACACACCACAATATTTTAGTCCTTCGACATCAGACTTTGGAAGAAGAAATTACTTTCCGAGTCAACCAATCCAAATTAATCCAAGAAATATCCCGGAGAAAAGATATTTCACAAACCAACAAGTATTTGGGAAACCCAAGAATGTCTGGAAACCAACTGGACAAACTCCAAAAGAGTCCACCCACTCCAATGTCTGTAGTGACTAAACAGACTGTAGCACCGAGAAGTACTTTTCAACAGCATAGTCAAACACAGACAAGTGGATTTAAACCCCAGTATAGACCAATAAATCAGTATCAACCCAGGCTACAAAATTATTTTCAACCGCAATCAAGACCGACATTTTATGCAGAAGAACTACATCTGACTGATGATTATACAAATAACTATCAGCCCAATGTATCACATCTAACCGAAGACTATAATGAACCCTCAAGAAATAATTCAAGAAGATACCTGGTTCGAAGAAATTGATGATGCTGATCTATTACACTCTCACGTAAATATTGAAGAACTAATTGATCCTCAAACTGAAGTGCCTTCTTCTACCATTCCTGAAGACACAGAAAATTTTTCTCAGCCAGCCTCTGGAGAGAAGATCACTTAGAACTGAACAGTATGGATCAACGTAGATTACCATTCATAGTAATAGCAGGATATCCTAAACCTTTAAAATTTTTAATTGATTCTGGTAGCCATATCTCACTTTTAAATCCATATTTAGCAAAACAGTATTTTCCAAATTATATAATAACTAAACCAACTCTTATTAAAACATCTTGTGGTCAACAAATGGCAAAATATGAAGCTCATATTCCAGCTTTTAAAGAATTTGAAGTAAGAGAAAATATCATATTCACCTTATTTGACTTTCATCCTTTCTTTGACGGACTTATTAGCTTTAGAGATCTCAAAAACATGGGATTTAATTGGAACTTACAAGACGGATTTTTACAAAGAAACAATGTACTAATACCAGTCTACCAATGTGCACCCACTGAATATGATTGCTATAATGTAACTCTTAATGAAAATGAAATACTTAGAACAAAATTACCTACAAATGCTATTACAGATGGCGTATATTATATTCCTAAACAAGAAATTAATAACCACTGCTTTATTCCTGAATCTATAACACAAGTAGAAAACGGACAAGCATATGTAGAAATTCATAACGTTAGTGCTGAAGATACATATGTAAATATTATTTCTCCATTACAAGTAGAACCAACAAGTGATTATGACATCTATCAAGGAGAAATAGTAAATTATGAACCATATCTAGATCAACAAGAAATTGAAAGCATTTTAAGACTGGATCATCTAAATGAAGAAGAGAAAAATAAATTAATAAAAATGTGTAAACAATTTTATTCAATTTTTCAAAGTCCAACTGAACCTCTGTCAAATACTACGTTAACTACACATACAATTCGAACAGTTGATGACGAACCAATTTATACAAAATCATATAGATTTCCAGAAATCCATAAAGAAGAAGTAAAGAATCAAATTTCAAAAATGATAAACGATGGAATAATCAGAAATAGTGCAAGTCCATGGTCAAGTCCAATATGGATAGTACCCAAGAAGCCTGATGCTAGTGGACAAAAGAAATGGAGAATTGTAGTAGATTATAGAAAATTAAACAATAAAACCATTCAGGACAGATTCCCTATTCCCAATATAGATGACCTTCTAGATAAACTTGGCAGATCACAATATTTTACCACATTAGACCTTGCAAGTGGTTTCCACCAAATTAAGATGCATAGGGATAGTATTGAAAAAACAGCTTTTTCCACTGATCACGGACATTATGAATTCCTCAGAATGCCGTTTGGTTTAAAAATGCACCTGCGACATTCCAAAGAATGATCAACGAAGTCCTAAAAGAGTTCATAAATAAAACTTGCGTTGTATATATGGATGATGTCATCGTATTTTCAAGCACACTAGATGAACACATAAGCAATTTAAAATCAATTTTTGAAAAATTCAAACAACACAATTTAAAAGTTCAACTTGATAAGTGCGAATTCATGAAACGTGAAGTAGAATTTTTAGGACATATAATTACAACAGAACATATTAAACCCAATCCTAGAAAAATCAATGCCATTCTAAATTACCCAATTCCAAAAACACATAAAGAAATTAAGAGTTTCCTTGGAATGGTCGGATATTATAGAAAATTCATTGACAATTTGGCTAAAATTACAAAACCTCTTACAAATTGCTTACGAAAAGGTAAAAAAGTAGAACATACTAAAGAATTTTTAGAAGCCTTCCGAACTTGTAAAGAAATGTTATGCAATGACCCTATATTAGTACATCCAGATTTTTCCAAAGTATTTACCGTAACTACTGACGCAAGTAAATATGCAATAGGAGCAGTTTTAAGCCAAGATGGAAAACCTATATGCTTTGCAAGTAGAACTCTTAACCCCAATGAAGTCAATCTAGCCGTAATTGTAAAAGAATTGTTATCAATTGTATGAGCCGTAAAATATTTTAGGCCATATCTTTTTGGTCGCCATTTTAAAATAAGAACAGAACATAAACCCTTAAAATGGCTTGATAGCTTAAAAGAACCAAATTCGAAATTAGTGAGATGGAAATTACAATTGAGCGAATATGACTATGACATTGATTATGTTAAAGGAAAAGAAAATTTGGTAGCAGACGCCCTCTCAAGAAACCCAGAAAGTAGAGAAAACACAGATAACTCTTCTCTAGTAAATGAGATAGGAGATTCTGATAAAGTAATTGAAGAATATATGGAACAAGAAAACCATTGTGTGACAACAGTACATTCATCCAATGAAGCTCCGCTTTTAGGATTTCCTTACTCAGAGAAACCCCTTAATTATCATAAACACCAGATGATCATCAAAATCTCAGAAACCTCTCCAGTACCACTTTGTATCCGAGAGAAAATTTTTGATCATAACAGATATTTTATAAATTTAAGAAAAAAACATATGGATGAAGACCTACAGGAATTTGTAGCTAATCTCGTTAATGGAGTTACCTATCATATGTTTTTTCCAAACAAAGAAGATGAACAATTTTTTATAAGAAACATGCAAAAAAAATTGAAAATTTAAACTCTAAATTACTAATTTGTTCTGCAAAATTTTCGGATGTAACACTGGAAAAAGAGAGACAAGATAAAATGAACTACCATCATGTATACAAAACAGGGCATCGTGGGATAACAACCACTATTGAATCTTTAAAAAGAATTATTATTGGCCAAATCTCATAAATGACGTAAACAATTATATTAATAACTGTAATATTTGTCAAAAGGCTAAATACGAAAGAAGTCCAAATAAATTTAAGTTTCAACCGATACCTATTGGATCCAAGCCTTTTGAAAGAGTTCATTTAGACAATTTGTCAATTTCGAAAGAAAAATTTTTGACCATAATTGATACTTTTTCAAAATTTGCTCAAGCATATGCTATTGGAGGTTTAAACTCAGTAAATATACTTGACGCCTTTTTAATTTTTATATCACATTACGGTATACCTGACACAATTATTTGTGATAACGAAACCGAATTTAGTAATCAAGCTTTTCAAAACTTTTGCAAAATTTACAAAATAAATATGCATTACACTACACCAAAAATCCAAATTCAAACAGCTACATTGAGCGATTTCATTCTACGTTATTAGAGCGAGTTCGTACTCAAATGCAGCAACAGTCAAGCGACTCATTAAACAATTTGATCCAATATTCACTTCTTTATTATAATAATGCAACTCATTCTAGTACAAATTTTACCCCTTTCGAAATAATATCAGGACATTTCACTTCTAAAAGCCCATTTGATATTCAAGAAAATGATATAATTTCTAAATATGTTCAAGATCACAAAAACAAAATGTCGGAAATGTATAAAAATTTACATTCAAAATTTCAGAAAAAAAGGAACAAGACACACAAAAGGTTAATCTAACTCGTGATAAGCCTTTTACTATCACAAAAGATGACTACAATTTTCATAAAGAAGAAACAAGGGATAAATTAGCCCCCAAGTTTTCTAAGATAACACCAATCGCTCAAACTAAGAATAAAGTTAAAACTGAAACATCGAAATATTCTAAACATAATTTAAAAAAGCGTAAGAAACGCTAATTCATTTTTTTTTTGTTTCAGATGCACCTACTATCATATTTCTCATTTATTCTTTTATTTACGTTTTGTTTTGGCACAATCCAAAAACTTTTAAATCCAATTCTCCCAGTTAAACTACATACTTCAAAAATTATATCAAGCAAATACACTTTTGTAACATATTTAAATTATTTGGAGTTACAAAAAATGCAATCCAATTTAAAGCAGCAAATAAAATTTATTGCTGAAAGAAAAAATTGCAGTGATCAATCTCTTAAATTAATTCAACAAGCTAATGCTTTGCTAAATAATAATGATCACCTGTTAAAAACAATTATACCTTCTTTAAGACAAAAACGTGGATTAATTAATTTGGGAGGTAAAGTTTCTAAATGGCTTTTTGGTACTCTTGATGCCGAAGATGGCGATAGAATCAATAAAATACTAAAATTTCTTAATAAAAACGACCACCTTCTTCAAGATAAAATTAATGACCAAATTCATCTTGCTAAAGAAATAATAGCTAGTTTCAATAAAAGTTTTTCTCAAATTAAAGTTAACATTGATGCAACTATGCAACTTCTTAATAATTTGCAAGAAAGCATAAATGAAATAAATGCTTTGGGACTAATCAATAACACGCTAAATAATTTAAGTTTAAAGTTGACACAAATTGTTAACGCTATTACTTTTGCTAATTTAAATAAAATACATCCTTTATTTCTCTCTATAGAAAATTTGCAGTTTATTATTGATAAAATGAGCTCTCTTTATTCAACAGAACAGCTAGTAAAATTTTCAAATCAACATAGTTACTATCAACTTTTAGGAATTCAGTTAATATATGAAAAGGAAAAAATAATATTTCTTATCCATTTTCCTATTCTAAAACCAGAAACCTTTACTAGTTATTTCCTTTATCCTGTACTAGTCCAAAACAAAATTATATTACCAATCAAATCATACCTTTACCTAAATGAGAAAAATGGTCTATATCAATATGAAACTAAACTCTGTGAAGAAATATAAAACACGTATTACTGTAAAAACCACCTCCAGATCCAAGACGACTGTGTAGTCAATGTTATTCTACACAACCAAACTGAAAATTGTACTGCTCTATATAGACGTTCATCTTGAAGAAGCCATTGCCAATCAAGTTACCCCCGATAATGTCTTGTTCACCACGCCAAAAGACACAATTATTACTGAAAACTGTGCAATTGAAAAACACCATGAGTTACAACCTGGTAGCTACCTCATTACAATACCTGAAAAGTGTAGTTTCCAAATAAACAAAGAAACCAATTCACATGAAGAAACCATTCTTCCAACTTTAATAATTATCCAGTTACCTGCATTGAACCTGTCAGCAATACCGCAGTATTCAACCAAAATGATGTTGAAGAGTATTAATTTGGACACTATCCAGAGCCTTACCAATAAAATTAATTCACAACACGAATTAATTTTGCCAACCGAGCCAAAAGAAAATCCTTCGTCTACATGGGTATTTATTTGTATCAGCATTCTGGTCTGTCATATGTTTTGGATGCATCAAATGTTACTATCGTTTATGCTACCCTTATCCACTGATACCAATGTGTTACAAGAGAAGAAACTTTCCAGCCCACCAAAGTGATGGTCAGCCCAACCTGCCAAACCAACCCTAGGCTTCCATTTCAGCCGGGAGGAATTATATTTGTGCCAACCAATTATGCTTGTGCCATCCTGTAAACCAAATGTAATAGAGACAGTAAGCGTAGGTGTAAGAGATAAATCTCGGTATATTGCTTATTATTATTATTATTATTTGTCGAATTTTATCATATTATATTTCGCATAGTATTTTTATACCGTAAATTATCTTAACGATAATCTCTGGTAAATTATGTATTAGTAATTTTTTCGTAGTTTATCTATTATTTTATGATGACTACTAATTGTACCGTATTTTATCTTAAGGTGACATATACTGTATTACCTAAAAATATTATAAATGTATGTATTTCTCCAATATGTAGTTAGTTAGGTTGCCAGCGTTTGCTTTGAATAAATCGGTTATTCAAGTATATCGAGTAATCTCTAACTCACCAAACCCAAAGTTGTTTGCTTCTACGAACCACAGGTTGCTGGAAGCAAAAACGTCACTGAGGCACGAACTCGCGCGATGTCGTTCGGTATTATTCGTGGTAAGGTATCACGCATACTCTTCCAATGGCTAAAACTGAATTAATTGTTTTCCAGTAAAATTTGTATTATTGTTCTTCTTGAAAATAATAATATGTAGCAATGTGTCCAAAAACCTACATAAGTATTTAAAATGTTTCCAAATACAAATAATACATACAGCGTTTTCGGAAGTTCTCACTACACAGGAAATTTTTTGAATATTAAGAAGTTTACGAAAAATAGTGCCTCTTTATAAAAAGTCCTGCTTGTTGGAAAAATAAAGTTCTACAAGAATATATACTGGGTGGCCCACGATATTCGACACGGTCGATCTGTAGCTGGATAACCATAGCGTTTCTAAAAAAGTAAAAATTAACATATAGTGGTTTGATGAGGCTACAGTATAAAATTTATTTTAGCCTATACAGGGTTTCGTATTAAATAAATATTTTTTTTAATGAAACACCCTATATTTTATTACGGTTTTAGATTCTACACAAATATCTCAAGTTTATTAATAATATTAAGTGCCTAATTTTGTTTGTTTTTGTAATATTTGATTTGTTTCAAAATGCCGAGATGCAAGTAAATTAATTTTATTTTAACACTATTAACTATTTAAACTTTAAAATTTGCCACAAGATTCGAAACATTCTGCCATATCATACGTAGGACATATCGAGTTCGAATATTGTATAGGGTGTTGAAAAATAATTTTACTTTTTTCAAGGGGTATTCACGTTTCTTTTCCTTACATTGCCTATGTGTTAAGTTTTTTAGCTGATCTGGAATGCAACCTGGTTCTGGTTAGTACAGAATGTGGGTAATGAGCGTGGGTAATAACCATGAATAATGGGCAATGTTACCTTTTTAAAATCACATTAATAATTTATACATTATTAAACAGTCGTAGAAAAAATTACAAACGAAATAAAATTACGTAAAAATTATCAAAAATCGTTGCAGTATGACACTTTGACTATATTATGCTTAGAATTAACCTCAGCATTTTTTATAATACATCATTTAAAGCAAAAAAAAACCTTTTTTTGCATCATATATACATAAATGCACAAGAAAAAAAGTTATAGCGGGAAATTAAAAAGATATATGTAAAGGTTAGAAAAAATCGTTAAAAGTAGAAAACTTGAGGGACCACTTATAAATAGTCTTAAAGCTTCTTACAATAGACCATTTTAAAGGTAATTATTTGCTCTTTTAACTGTATATACCATTTTCTATACCTAAAACTGCGTAGAAAAGAGTTACAGAACAACAAAAAAAAAATATATAAAATTACCGAAAAATGGCGTGAGTAGCGAACTTTAAAAAATCGTTTCTCTAGTACTATGAACTCCAAAGATTTTTATTAAGTGTCGTTTTCTTAAGAAATGATGGAAGTTTTTTTTATGAACAATGCCTAAACCCCTATGGAAAAAAGTTATAGAGCAAAACACAAATGGCGTTTTTTCGTGTTTTTTTTGCTTGGTTTAATGCATATTTTTGTCAAAGATTACTTTTTTTATTTTAAAAAGCATCATTTGATAAAATTTAATTTCCTACAACTTTTCTGTTGACTACTATATGGAAAACGAGCGTAGTTTTTGGACCTAATCTCAAAAAACTAAAAAGAGGATGTTTTCACCCCGTTCTCAAAAACGCACCCCTCTGGTAGCGGTTTTTTCATATGTCGGGGTCCATTGATCATATAAAACAATAAAACCCCTTTAACGTTGTAGTTTGTTATCCAAGCGTGCCTCTAACTCCCCCTAGAGGCGGTAGCTCCGCAGGTATCCCGACCCTAGGGATTGCACCCTTGCCTGTTTCCCGTTCTAGCTTCGGATGCGTGTTAGGGGCAGTTGGACTGGTGGCCTGTACCGTACCGGTACCTCTAGCCTCACTCAATTGTGTCTGTTTCTAGTTCATCCCCAGGTCTAAGCGGTGTTAGGACGCGCTTAACGGGGGTCCTTGTAAGTCCCATTTTGTTTCAAAGTTTTTCCAAGTTTCCCCGGCTGACCGTTTTTCGAATAATGATTTCCCGGTATCGGTGGTTAGGGGACACCTTTTCCTAGCTTTCAAAACTTGTTTCAGGTCCAATCACTTCCTACTTCCTGAGTAACTTCCTACAGGTTCTGAACCTGGTGCGCAGTCAACTTTTCTAAGTCCGAAATGGTGAAAATTCGAAGTGACCGTTGGTCAATCTCCAATTTTCCGATGTCACTGTCCTTGTTATGCTTCCCTTTATTAACTCCACGAAGCAGAACCAGCGGTCAATGTTTGGTTTGCTTTCTACCTCCCCGAGGTGTCCCAAGTTAAGTATTCAAATTCTTACAAGTCCACACCTGGACATTCTCTTGGTAACCGTCCGTTGAACCCGAGATTTTCGGTTCCCCCAGGTAAGTAGTAATGCCCACTAAAAGCTTCTTTTCGCCGTAGCTCTTCACTAAAGTTAGGTATTAGTCTCTACCCCAGGTGGTCAGAGACTCCGCGCTCCAAGTTTCTTGGGCGCCGGCTACGACGACGTGCGTAGCGGTACTTTGTTACGCTACCACCTGCTACTGGTTACCCTGTAGTGGTAGTTTCACCCTCCACCAGCTAAGCTACTTGGCGGCAGCTACACTTGCTTCCGCCAGCTACCTTTGTAGCGGCAGTCACCCTTCCTCCTAAATTGCAAAAATAAACACAAATAAAACTACTTCTTCTTCTTTCTAATTCTCGTTTAACCAGCTTTCTGGTTAACCATGCAAGTCACCTCGATACTATTAAACAACCGTATCTCCACAGGCTCCTCCAAGCCTTAATACCCAATTAAACTATTAAAATCCCCCAGGTCACTCTTAACCTTCGACGATGACTTCCATAACCTTATAATCCCCAGGTCTACCTAGACCTATGTCCACGATGGAACCCCTCCAGGTACCCACCGGAGCCCCAGATCGGACTTGTTACCTCTCCAAGGTGCCGATCTCAACTGACTGCCGTTCCCTGGTTTTTGCACTTTTTATACCCTCTGGAGATACCGTGTCAAGTTCCTATTTTAGGTTTATAATCAATAGCCCATATAAGATAAATTATAAACTACCTGTTGTGTCCGAGTGGTTATTTATTAAAAGGCTATAACTCGTTAAAATATTTATTCAATAAATAATATCACAGTCGAATTCATTAGTCTACTTTACAATTAATACACGTGACTTTACGAGAGCAGGCGGTAATCGACATGGTCGTCGGCGGACGGAGCGAAGGTAGATCGCGTGGTTGCAGGTTGCAGGACAGGAAACAGACTGCCTCGCCCTGTGGCTCGGGGAAGCTTGATGCCGGTTGGGCTAGCGCCTGCGCGCATACATTACACACCCTCACCCTTGTCTGTTGGCACATTCTTGTAGACCAACCTAAATGAGGGAGGAAATAGCATAATAAGTAATGTTACTATATAACTTCCAATTTTCCAACGTTTCTCTGCAAACTGTTAATATTTTAATTATCTTATTCTATTGACAATTTCAATAGATACAATAAACTTTGGGCAGTATCACGGCTTTGTAGTGAAATACTGTCTTTATAAAATTTTAGATATACATTTTCTTAATGAGAGATTGCAGAAAAACATTTTAATATCAAACAGGTTCACCATAAAATTATAAAATCAAAATTGAATTCAGAATAAAGGAATCTCCTGTAGAACAATAAATATAAATTTATATATTGACTTCTTTTGGACTTGTGCCTGAAACAAAATAAAAACATTAAAAATGATAAATTTTACTATGAATCAACATTAAAAATGATACATTTTTCTATGAATCGATAAACCTGGATGGCAACAGTACCGGGAGATTTGGTGTTTACGTTCTTATCTTGGTTATGACCATCATCGCTCAAATCATCCGAACTTTCCACAGTCTCCAACCTTTGAGCCTGTATAGCTGACTGACTACTACTTGTTGTCTCCCTTCTTGTAGTATCTTGGTTGTCCGCACTCGAGGTCTTGGACTGGCTTGGCTGTTCTTCGGTACCATTCGTGTTACGTTGCTCCTGTTCCTCCAAAAGTGTTCTGAAACTGCTATAATATCGAAATGGTGATTTTGTTGATCCTGGGGCTCTATTCCACTATTCATAAGCGCCTTTTTGTTTGCGTTTTATTAGTTTTTTCTTTATTTCCTCTAGGCTCTTATGAAAACAAAAAGGTCTTCGTTCGTACATAGCCAACTTCACAAATTGGCGCACAACACCGCATTAAAATTTAAAATATGACAGATTTGTCAAAGTCAAGCATACTTTTCATCCTATGCAAACTCATAAATAGTAAAGTTTGATACCCAATTTTGATTTTATTACTAAAGTTAAAACTCATTTAAAAGAATCCAAAGATCTTTGCGGTGTAAACTAGGCTATCAGTCAGTAGGTAGCTAACCCACAATACACCAAAGATATAGGTTAGAAAATTTTATTACCGTTTTATGAAAAATATTAAATTTGTTAAAAATGATGTTTTCCACTGTAAACAACGTATTGAAAATGCTTTGGTTTATTACCTAGTGATAGTTTTCTTTGTCTAAATATGAGGCATCAAGTAAGGTAGAAAAAAGGTGAGTTTAAATGTCTTATATTTATATTTGTTTCCCTTTAAAAATTTTGATATTTTTAGCTTCTAAAAGAGATTGCAAGAAACATGTAGTCCTTTAATGACAAGGCAACTAACCCAGGAACCCCATGAAATGCATGAGAACTTAAGACCATGTTTAGATAACAGACAAAGAAGGTCCTACAAAAATACCCTATAAAATTTTGCCTAAACACTGATTAATAACTTGTCTATTGTTAATTTTAAAATGAGTGCACTTGAATATGGAAAGGTATTATTTCATTGCTCTTTTAAATGGAAGAACAAAAGCAACTGTGAGTAAAATTTGCAATAAAAGTAAGTATACTAATATTTTCATAAAATTATTTCAATTATCCATGAGATACCGTCCCAGTTTCTTTAAAAAGATATTCAATTTTACTTTTTGTATTCGTGTCTCTTCTTCCTTTTACCAGTTCACAGCTCGAAAACCCTTACGTAACTAAACCTAACCTAAACCAATGATCTTTTCATAGGAGCAATATTCTCTTTTACTTAATGGCTTTTAATCTTTCTTTTATAATTTATATACTCTACAATGTCCTAAGTTAACCCTGCTAATGCTAAAAGTTAAAATAATTCTCATTAAACTCGTATTAATGTTTAGAGAAAAACCTACGTTTGCTTATTTAAAGCTGAAATTTGTATTTTTTTATTTTTAGGTTACTGCCAGATTGTAAAATTATTTGTACTATACGGAAAACACTAGAAAGTGTCTGGATTTAATTGATTTTTCAAGCTGGTGTATTATTTAGGAAATATATTTTATATAAACTGGGAGTATTTTTAAGAGCTTATCTGCAAAAATATTCAAGGACAAAAACTTAGTGTTTATAAAAACAACGTTTATATACTCAAATGTACTTTTTTTTATTGTAGACCTAAGAATTAAAATAAAGGCAAAAAAATAATATTGATTGTTTTTATTATTTTTTACAAATTACAAAAGCTTGGTAATTTATGTGTGAGTCATGTTGGGCATTATTATTTTGATTATTATCGATCATTTGATATGATTCTTGAACTATTATGCAATTTTGACTTCTGGAATGGTCCTAAGGGATATTCATAGTCTTCTAGAGTCCTACAAATAAAATTATTATTATTAAATGAAAAAAGAAAACAACTAGCAATAAAAGGTTTTGATAATTTAGGTACTCTTTGTTTAAAATCATGCAAGTAACAAATGTGTTTTGCTATCTTTGGGTACCTATTTATTTCAACTAATAATAATTACCGATATGTACTGACAATTTATAGTAATTCTCTTGAAAGGGAGCAACTATGATTTTGCCCAATATCAAAAACATTCCTATTCTCACTATATTCCCCCGTCTTTTTGCACAAAATTCTTAATATAACAGTAAGTTAGAACATACTATTTAATTAAGCAGCAAAAAAAAAATAACCAGCCCCTTTTTATTAGTTCTGTGCCTGGGGGTTGCTCCAACTTTCGAGACGATTACCCAATTTGCATAAATAAAACAAATATTGGTAATTGTCTAGAAAGTGGGAGCAACTCCGATTTTGACGAAATTTGGTATACGGGGTTTTTGGGGCGCTGATCACGAATCCGAAAGAATTTTTAGTCGGAAACGTTTCGTTTTCGAGATATATCATCATCAAGGTAGGTATTTGAACTAACCTTATTTTCACAATATTTTCCCTTCTTTTTGCACAAAATGTATATTATAATACTAAAATGGCTCACAATATTTCATTTAACATCAAAAACCCTTTAAAAACATTTTTTTATTATTAATTATATTAATTCAAAAGCTTTACTTTAAACAAACTCGTGTATGCAACCATAAATACATCTACATATTGTATTTATGGTTGCAGCATTTATGGGTAAATTATTTTCAATTTAATGAAAAAAAGTGTAAAATAAATAAAAACAGGTTTTTTAAAAGGTGTTTATAAAATATTGTGTGGCAATTTAGTGTTTTATAAAAATTTTGTGCAAAAAGAAGGCGGAATATAGTGAAAATAAGGTTAGTTCAAATACCTACCTTGATGATGATATATCTCGAAAACGAAACGTTTCCGACTAAAAATTCTTTCGGATTCGTGATCAGCGCCCCAAAAACCCCGTATACCAAATTTCGTCAAAATCGGAGTTGCTCCCACTTTCTAGACAATTACCGAAATATTTTTTAAAATATTACCTTTTTGAACTAAAAAGAAATTTACCATAAATGTTTTTTTCTAAATAGGTATGAGTTTACTTTAGTTTACTTACCTTAAGTAATATTTTAATGTAGTTTGCTAATCTCCATTTCCAGTCTTTGTCCTAATCTAACATTCCGTACAAGTAGGTACGTAACACTCAATAAAGGCCTTCTTTTAGAAAATATAAATGGAAGATGGTAAAAAAGTTATATGCAATAACTTGTTAGTTACTTTTCCAAAGCAATAAGTAATTTTTGATAGTTTTTCTTTTCAATCTATATTTTGACAACTCACATATTAAATTTTACTCCAAATGAGCTTCAGGCTACCGCTTTCACGCTCTTTTTTCGCTTTTGCGCCGACGGAGCTGCAGGAGACGGCTTCACGAACCCTTTTTGGTTATAGGTTATGTGATTTAGAAACTATTTTGCTTACAAATGATTATTCTGGCTGCGGAGGACAATGTTAATTATTTATTTGCTTCTTATATTTCAATTAAAGTGTATACTTTGTTTTTAATAGCTTAGTTAACTGATTTTTTCAAGTTTAATTTCACTTTAAAGGAATTTTAGGTTATGTTATGACTTTGAATTTTGTCAGATGTCAGATGGTAATACAGATTTCTGTTTTATGACCGCCTGTTTTAAAAAACAAGTGAAGGTTATTCGTTCGTTAAAAAAACAGATGAAGGTTATACGCTCCCGGAACGAATACGTTCAGCGAACGAATGAGTTCAATTTAGTGGAATTGAGGCCCTGGCTGTTTGTTTTCTGTTTCTTCTTCTGGATTTTCTCTATTTTGATGTTCCTGGCTACTTCTATGGATCTGGTTGCTATGTCTTTTCCATAGTTTGTTGTTTTCCGTTTTACACAGGTATGTCGATTTTCCTATTTGTTTTTCGATTTTTGCTAGAGTCCACTTTCTTTTGTTCAAAGTTGTATAATCTGCCACCATTACTTGTTCTCCCACTTTAAATTGTCTTGTTCTGCCTCCAAAATATTTCTTTTGCTTTTCTTGGGCTTCCAACTGTTTTTGAAGTGGTTGGCTAGGCTGTTCATCATCCATTTCTTGATTCTCTCTAAGTACATCCAATCGAATTCTCAATTCTCTGTTTAGCATCAATTTAGCTGGTGTTTCACCTGTGCTTGAGTGTTGACTTGTCCTATAACTTAATAAAAATTCTGAAACAATCATAGAGATATTTTTATTTTTATTTGCTGGGTCTGCTAGTCTTGTTTTTAAATTCGTTTTAAACGTTTTTACAGCATTTTCTGCTAATCCATTTGACTGCGGATTATGCACTGGTGATGTTATATGTTTTATAGCATTTCGATTAAGAAAATTTTGAATATTTGTCGCTGTAAATTGTGTACCATTATCTGTAACTAATGTTTTTGGCAAACCCCACCTTGCAAACAAAATTTTCATTTTCTCTTCTGTTTCAACAGACGTCATAGATTTCATTAAAAATACTTCCATCCATTTACTATACGCATCCATAGCTATTAAAAATGTTTTCCCGTTCACAGGGCCACAATAGTCCATATGTACTCGTCTCCAAGGTGCGGACTCCGCACTCCAAGGTGTGAGCTCGCTCCTCGGGGGTGCCTGTTTGTTTTGCAAGCAGTACACACACGACTTACATTGGTTCTCTATATCATTATCTATTTTTGGCCAATATACGTAAGAACGTGCCAAACTTTTGGTTTTGACAATGCCAAAATGGCTTGAGTGAAGCTCTGACAGAATCTTTTGCGTAAAATGGAAGGAATGACTATTCTATGACCCCACAACAGTATACCTTTCTCCACTGTTAGTTCGTTTCTTCTATGGTACAATGGTAAAATTGAGTCGGCAACTCCATCCGGCCATTGTCCTGAGTTTACGTACTTTATAACCTCCTGCAGCTCTCTGTCTGTCTCGGTTTTTTTGTTGATCTCCTCATTGTTAATTGGCCATTCATTCACTGTTGTGGTGAAGTGCAGGTATTGTCCTTTATCTACAGGTTCTCTAAAATTGACATTACTTTTTATAGGGTATCGTGAAAGATAATCTGCTATATAATTATTTTTGCCCTTAATAAATTCTATTTTATATTGAAATGTTGACAAGTAAGCCGCCCATCTTTGAAGCCTACTTGCATACATCTGCGGTATGCCTTTATGTTCTCCATAAATGCCCAAAAGTGGCTTATGATCTGTTTTTAGTATAAAGGTCTTACCGTACAGGTATTGATACCATTTACTCACGGCCCAATATATCGCTAGAGCCTCCTGATGACATGTCGGATAGTTCTTTTCTGCCTGAGTCAAGGTCCTTGACGCAAAACATATTGGCTTCTCTACTCCATTCTTCATCCTATGGGCTAGAACTCCAGAAATTCCATTTTGACTGGCATCACACGTCAGAATCAGTGGCAAATTTGGATCGTAGTGAACTAAAATTAAATCAGAGGCAATTATTTCTTTTACTTGCATAAAAGCTTTATCACATTGATTATTCCAGTTGAATCTTACATTTTCTTTTAGTAAATTATAGATAGGACTTAAAATTCTTGCTGCGTTGGGTATAAATTTACCGTAATAATTTACCATGCCTAAAAATACTCTAACATCTTTGACATTTTTAGGTCTCGGAGAGCGTAAAATTGCATTTATTTTGTCTTCCGACTTTTTTAAACCTTTATTAGTAATTTTATACCCTAAATATTCCAATTCTGTCTTAAAAAATTCACATTTTGACATTTTTACCTTTAAACCTGATTCTTTCAATTTTTTACATACTTTTCTTAGTGTCTCAACATGCTCTGCTCTGGATGACCCTGTCACCAAGATGTCATCGAGAAAACAGGAAACATTATCCATATCTCTAAACAAATTCTCAATATATTTTTGAAATATGAAACTAGATACTGTAATTCCAAAAGGTAATCTGTTCATTTGGTACAAACCTTTAGGTGTTGAGATTGTTGCTATCTTTCTTGACTTTTCATCCAATACAAATTGATTGTATGCACTCGCTAAGTCCAGTTTCGAGAAAGTCTCTCCTTTATGCAGCTTTGCAAAAATTTCGTCTATTCGTGGTAACGGATAGTTTGATTCCTGTAAAAATTTATTAACCGTAACTGAATAATCCCCACATAACCTTAAACTTCCATCTTCTTTCAATATCGGAACCAGGGGGTCGCCCATTCCGCTGTCTCTACCGGGGTTATAATTCCATTTCGTTCCATTTTATCCAATTCTTCTTCCATTAATTTCTTATAAGCAAATGGTACAGGTCTTGGTTTGCAGAAGATGGGCATGGCACCCTCCCTCAAGTGAAGAGTAATTTCGGCATGCTTAAAAAGCCCGACACCATCACTGAAGACTTCCGGAAATTCTCGGCTCAGAAGTGCGTCCACTTTCTCAGTCGTAACCGTGTTGATGAGTTCCAGTCCAATCCCGAATGCAGTCAACCAATCTCTACCTAAAATACACATATTTGCTTTACAAACAACATAAAACTTGACTCTCTTTCGTATATTGTGGTAATCCACCAAAACATTTATAAAACCAAGACGTCTAAAATTAGAATTGTCATATGCTTTTAATATCGTGTCATCATAACATAATTTCAGGTGATTCAAACAATTTTTATAAACTATCTCGCTTATAGCTGAGACAGAAGCTCCTGTATCTATTTGAAACAAAATATTTTTCTGTTCAATATTTAGTTGTTTCAGTATCAAGATGGCGTCTGTTGAGGTCATATTGAGTGAAGGAAAGACCCGATTTTACTGTTGTAAGAAAAAGGTTTTTAGTAGTCGCGTGTGCGTAAATTGTGGCCGTGCATTTCATGCATCGTGTGTGGAAAGAGACTGGACTGAGAAAGTCAGAATAATTGACGAAACTCGTTTGGTGTGTTGTGATGTAAACAAGGATAACATAACCTCGAATACCATCGGACATACGGAAATTCAGTTACTGAAACAACTTGTAACTGAAATGCAGCAAAGAAATAAACTTCTTGAAGAAAATAAGAAACTTCTAGAAGAGAAAATAGCACATCTGGAAAACAAATTAGCAAAAAAGTAGCGAAAACAAACAAAAAAACGACCATGTCGTGACAACACCGCTAAAAGTTAATATAGACTTGGCAACACAGCCAAAGGAAATTTTAGCAAGTCAGAAATCTCCGATAAATAACACCGAAATCCTAAATATTTCTGATTCAGTACTGCAAAACTTGTCGAATGTCAACACTGGTTCTCCTAACCTTACTTTAAACGGCAAACATGTAAACAATGAAAATGGAAAACAAAATAAGGAAAATCTAAACAATTTGGAAACAAATGATGACTCCAATCCTTGGACAGAAGTCAAGTCAAAACTGAAAAGGGCTGTATCCGTTAAAAATCGTTTGGCGCCAGTGAGATGTTTAAACGAGAATAAATGCAATCTGAAAGTTGCAAAAGCAACTGGTAAAGATGAACAATTATCCTGGATTTTTGTAACTGGTCTTGATCCAGGCACGAGGGAGGAGGATGTGGCTGACTTTTTAAAGACACACGGGCTATACAATGGCTGTGTATGTAATAAAATGGTTACAAAAAATAGTAAAACTAGAAGTTCTTTTAAACTTGGTGTACCACCACAGAAAAAAGAAGAAATAATGTCTAGCAGCTTATGGCCCTTGGGCGTATTAATTAACCATTTTCAGAATCTTCAGAGACCACATCTGAGGTCATTAACATCAGCATCCTAGCTCCAGAAGTAAGCACTACAAATAAACTAACAATTTTCCATTTAAATGTCCAAGCACTAAAAAACAAGGTAAATCTTTTGGAAGGGTTTCTGATAGACAAGGATGTAAATGTACTCTGCCTGACAGAGCATTGGCTCAAGGACGACGAACTTGCAAACATCCATGTAGCAAACTACACTGTTGCTGCAGGAAGCTGTAGAATCCAGTCCAGGGGGTGGAACAGCAATAATGACTGATCCTATGAGTGATTTTAAGAACTTACCTGAGATTAACGCCTTGACTATTGAGAAATGCATAGAAGTTAGTGGTATTTATTTGAAATCTTTGAAAATCTATGTAATTACAATTTATAGATGTCCCTCGGGCCACTTTGACACCTTCTTAAGAACTATTGAAAATATTTTAAGCGGACTGAATTGCAATGATCGCATTGTTATTCTGGGGGATTTTAATGTTCATTTTGATGCGGGAAAGCGAGAATGCACTGAACTATGTAGTCTCTTGGAATCATTTGGTCTGGTCCGAATGATGACAGGAGCCACCCGGCAAAACAACTGTAAGGTGACACTATACGATGTGGGAATATCAGATCACTTGGGGCAAATGGTAGTTATACCTTGTCCAGTTCAAAATAAAAGTTTTGAGAACACCAAAATAACATGTAGACCTTTAACACGCAAGGGTAAATGTGCTTTCTTTAACTATGTTGAGCGTATGAGTTGGCGGTTTCTTGATGATGATAATACTGGTGTTGATGAAAAGTGTTCTACTTTTTTAAATATGATAACCGGAGCTTATTATAAGGCTTTTCCATTAAAAACATACATTAAAAGAAGTTGCCAAGCACATACGTCAAACTGGTTTAATAATGAATTAAAGAAAATGAGACAGCACCTATGCTTTCTAGGTGAACTTTATAAGCATAGTCCTTCTCCTTGGTTGAACAAATATAGAAATGAGTACAGAACTTTTTATAAATCACAGATTTCCAAGGCTAAAAAGCTTTCAAATGATAATTTAATAAAAAATGCTCCCAATCCAATAAAGTGCATGTGGGATATAATAAATGAATATCGTGGAGCAACTAAAGGGTCAGGTCCTGAAATAAAAATAAACTCTGATAATTTTAATGATTTCTTTGTAGATATTGCGCACAGGTTGCAGAGTAGGGTTGGCGACTCCAACTTCAATCCAATGGAGGGCTTATTTAATATTCCATCAGAAATGTTTGTCTTTAACGAGGTTACTCTCATAGAAATACGTGACGTTATAAACTCTCTTAAAAATAAAAAAGTAAGGACATATATGGACTTAATGTAGAACTTATTAAAACCATCAAAAATCTTATTATTAGCCCAATAACCAAACTTATTAATCTTTGTTTTAAAGAATCCACTTTTCCATCGGCTCTGAAGGAAGCTTTGGTTTCGCCAATCTTCAAGAAGGGCGACCGGAACGATCTATCAAATTATAGACCAATTTCCCCATTGCCAATCATTTCAAAAATTTTTGAGAGATGTATGGCATCCAGAATAACACAATTTTTCGAATCATTTGGTCTCTTTACACACTCTCAATTTGGTTTTAGGAGGGGCTGCAATACAACCACAGCAATTCTGAGCCTTGTAGCACAGATAATGGAGACCTTTGAGGATGGTGGCTTTATGGCATCGACCTTTTGTGACTTAAGCAAGGCGTTCGATTGCGTAGCCCACGATCTGCTTTTAAAAAACTTGAGCTTTATAAATTTAATACACATAGTTTATCATTAGTAGCAAGCTACCTTACTGACAGGTATCAGAGTGTGAGGGTGGGGGAAGTCTTGTCTGCAAGGACGAAATTAACTGTAGGGGTCCCTCAGGGGTCTGTTCTGGGACCATTACTATTTTTAATATATATAAATGACCTTCCCAGTGTAAATCCATCAACGAACTATGTCCTTTTTGCAGACGACACGACCTTCTCCTGTGTGCATGGGAACTTAGAGGAAGTGATGGCGGCTTCTTCTGAGTCACGGAAGAGGGCTGATGGCTGGTTTGCCAGCAATAAGCTATTCTTGAACAATGACAAAACCCAGAATATGATTTTTACTTTGAGGAAAATTCCCACAAAAGATACACCTGAGAGTGTCAAATTCCTTGGAGTGCATATTGATCGCACTC
Source organism: Listronotus bonariensis (assembly GCA_014170235.1). Classification (NCBI taxonomy): domain Eukaryota; kingdom Metazoa; phylum Arthropoda; class Insecta; order Coleoptera; family Curculionidae; genus Listronotus; species Listronotus bonariensis. Next base: position 28,024 of record JACEGR010003585.1, on the reverse strand, counting down.
TTCTCTGGGATGTGCATATTGATAACCTGTGCAAGAAACTGACAGCCAAAATTTTTGTACTTCGTAACCTTGCGCAATGTGTCTCTAGGTCCATCCTGCGACAGGCATATTTTTCTGTTTTTCATGCGCATATTGCATATGCACTGCTCGTGTGGAGTCATGGTTCTTCTGCTTCGAGGGTTTTTGGCTTACAGAGAAGGGCCGTAAGGATTATATCAGGCACACCATATCGTGACGACTGTAGGCAGGACTTTATATCCAACAAAATTCTCACTTTGCCGTCATTATTTATTCTGGAGAATCTGTTATATGTTAGAGCACATTCAGGGCAGTATCATACACACGAATCGGTGCATTCATATGCTACACGAAATAGCCATAACTTGGTCTTAAGGCAGAGGCGGTTGAAAAGGTGCCAGAATGGCCCGAGTCATCTTTCAATTCACTTTTTTAATAAACTCCCAGAATCGGTGAGAAATTTGCCAATGCGTATGTTTAAAAATAAAATAATGAGCTTTCTCATAAATAAGGCGTTTTATTCAACCATTGAATTTTTAAATTGTGACATAAGTGATAACCTGTAAAGTTGTTTCTATTTTAATTTTATTTTGTTTTACTCTGTATTAGAAATTTTATTGTAACACACGTTTTTTATTTTTAAATGTTTTGATAGTACCTCAATGTTGTGTGGTTATAGTATATTTGAATGTATTTTAAACTTAATTTTAAATGTAAATTGTATTTAGAGTATTTAGAATATTTTTAATTATTTTACACTGACTTGTGTAAGTACTTTGTACGTTGGCACCGTAGATGGGAGGTTGGGTAGATAGGACTCTGTAATACTTTTAATAAAACCTTAGACAAGCGCCATCTGGTAACGGCGGGAATAAGCATCATGCAAGTATATTCAGAAATTAATGGTGCGTTCAGTCATTTTTCCTTGGTATCGTAGCATACGTTCTCGTATACAGAGTGGACTTTAAGTAAGAACCCCTGTCAACTTTTGATAAATAGTTCATGAAATTTCAGGTAGTTATACAGTAGGAACCTTAAGTTCTCAATGCCTTTTTTGTGTGGGTAATATGAATTATAGTCAATTTGCTTAACAATTTAGGTCCATACTTCATAATATCTTGAGAAGTTTATTGAAATAATACATATTTTTTAACGTAAATTGAAAAGGTGTGTCAATTACAGTGTTCGTTAAACGAATTACACTATATCTTACAAATTAAACTTTAAGTTAGATTTAAACATATTTTTTACTACATTTTTATTTTTAAAATATTAGAATTTAATGATTTAAACTTGAAAAGAAATTATACCGTTCATATTGCATCTCATAACCATTGAGAAGCTCCAACTCAAAACACAATTTTTAGAGTGTCCCACAATTATGTTAAAAATTGTAAGATACTAATAAAATTGTGTTTACGATAAATTGCGTTAACATGTAGTTAAAAGTTGTTTCAAACAAGATAGAGAGTTGTTTTTAAAATATAAAAATTAGGTTTTTTCATATCTTGCTGTATGTAGCCGCTGCAAAAGATCAATATTATTGATTAAAATTTTGGACTTTCCCTATTTTCTAATGTATTTGTTTTAGAGTTGTTTTTTTTTCTTAATTATACAGCGTGTTTACTTAAGTTTGCATATGAAAAACTAATTTATTATTAATTTTACGAAAGAAAGTTATTATTTAAATAATTTCTGCATGGCCTAAAACCTAAAATGCAATTTTTAGATATTAATTTTGTGCAGTGGTATACGAGGTATGTCAAAAAATTTGTTTTTTTAAGAGGTGATTACTTCTATTGTTTAATATATCCAAAGTTTTTATAAAGGAAAGATGTTTAGATTTAAAAATAACATTCAAGTATGCAAACTTGTTTATTTTCAAGAAATAAAAATCTTAATTTAATATGCGTTTTCTGTGAAAATGTAAGTTTATACATTAGTCCATAATTATTTCGAAATGTAATATGTAACAAAAAATATGTAAAAAAAAATTATTTATAACCCAATTTGCATATTTTAATGGTACATTCAATCCCAAACATCTTTTCTTTATAAAAACTTTCGATATTATCAAAAATAAAGGTACTTTCCTCTTGAGCAAAACTCATATTTTTTGAAATATTTTGCAAACCACTGCAAATAACTAATATCAGATAATTACATTTTAGGTTTTAGACCATGCAGAACTTTTTATAAATAATAACTTTTTTTTAAATTAATAAAAAACACGTTTCCGTCCTTACTATCCTAAAAATCCTTTGTTTCCTTTAATAGGCTTCTCAAGTAATTATGCATCTACCACAAATTTTAGATTTGTCAATCAAGTTATCAGGGGTTTCTCACTTTTTATGTCCACACTGTATTTATAGTATCTACAGATTACTCATAAATCATATCCTTTACAATTTTTTTTAATTAACAATATAAAGCATCTCCTATGTTTTATGAGTTCCTTGTAAAGTGCATTTTTATCTGGAATATTTTGTATACATATACATGTTTAATCAGTAATGAATAGGTCATAAAATTCCTATATACATATTTTTTAATAATAGTGCGAGACAAAAATAAAAGACAATATTTATTTCTTGATTTGGCATTTATTTAATAATATTTTTTAATTCAATCATCAAATAATTTATTTATAATGACCCTCCTTAAATTTCAAGATGTTGCACAAAGAATATAAATACGTGTGGCTCTTAAGTAAGAAAAATAAATAAAACAAATTACACAAGTATAACATAAAATTAAAGAATTACAAGAAATGATTTAAATTCTACCTGCTGTTCAGACATTAATTAAGTCGTTGATTTAATGACACCATATACATCTTGCTGTAAAAATTAATTTGTAATTAATGTTACCCTTATCGTACGACTTAGCTTCAATACCGTTAAGTTTATTATTAAATTAAATTATTTCATCCCTCCAAGAGAAAAGTGACATATTCCAAAAATGCAATAGGTAAGTTATTTTAAAAAAATTAAATTAATGTTGACGGAGAATACTTTGGAAACCTTACATAATTTAAAAACCCCAAATCGTTTACTAATGCTAATTATTTTTCAGGTTTTTACTTAAGGCAAACTTAGACTACTTAGGATCAAATTTAAGGATACCTTTTATATGGACTTTAAAAACAAAAGTGGCTTTCTTGTTACTATTACTATTTTTGTTTACATTAGACCAACTGATTAACATGTAAAAATTAAAAGATCACTTTAAAATAACGCCATTTTGTTACATAAATTAAAAAGTTATATTTGATAGTTTCGTTTTTAGTTCCTTTGCTCTCCCCTTTGTTTCTTTTTCTCATTAGTTTTATCATTATTCATACTAAGCCTTTTAGTTTAAATTATTTATCCAATCTTTTGATAAATACGTCTCATGATTCAATGTTTTTATCGTACTTTTCAAAATTTATGTTGACATCTTTTGAACAGTTTTCCCTTAATTTTATGGTATCTGTCAGGGCAGTAATCAGTTTCTTTAATTCTTTGGGGTCCATTTCTATCTAAATAATCCTCGTCGCCACTTTTATATTATAATATAATATGCAAAAGTTGACTTTTAAATATTCTGACATAAAAACTAAGTGACTTTTTAATAACAGGTAACAATGAATATTACAATAACAAATTAAAAAACATTTATAAACAAGATGGCGAATCAAATAACTGTCATAGAGCAGGAAACCATTGCCTCCAAGTTGTTAACGACTTTACCCTTTAACGATTCTGTCTGAAGTATGGCGCCATCTGTCGGGCGCAGGTACAACTAAAATAAGGAATCAGTCGCCTTATTTAGAGTGCCTAGGCCCTGGTTGGCACCAATAAATTATTGATTGATTGATTGATAAAATAATTTGAAAATTTTCTTGAGGATCTCCGTTACCATTGCCACAAAAGCCACAACCTTTACAATTAACATTTATTTGACAAATACATTTTTTTTACAACAATCAGATGAGTCTGACCTTGGTCCTGCCTTTTTGTTAAATTAAAAACATTTTTGTTAGCTGTTTCAACATCTGTTACATTATTTTTACAATCTACATTTAAAACATTTATATTATTACCTTTACTGCAAACTTTTGCCAAATGACCTTTCTTTTTACAATTAGAACAAATATAATTAGCATAAATACATTTGGCCTTGCGCAAGGTTGCCAACCATCCGTTGGGAGTGGCTGTCTTCCTCTTGTCGTGGAGTTTGCGTATGCTCTTGAGTTGTTCGGTTGCTGGCGCGTTCTCATTGGTCCCCTTGCTGACACTGTCCCCTTCTGCCCATGTCGGCCATGCGCTTGACGATCTTGCGTAAAATGGAGGTCTTCTACGTCGACTCTATCTTCTTTCCTTCTTGCGATTTCTACCATTTTCCCTAATTCTGTGGTTTCATCCTCCTCGCACAGGCGTTCAAAAATTTTTCTGACCTTATACCGGTGACAAATTGTTCTTTAATGAATATGCTGAGTTTATCACCAAACTTGCTTTCGGTCGCCATTTTGCATAAACGTGCATGCCATTGTGCTATCGTTTCGCTGGATTCTTGCCTGGCTTGGTGGAATTTTCTTCTCTCGTGCCAAATTATCGGTTGTTTTCCATAATGCTTCTTTAATATTTCATCAAGCTCTTCATACGTCTTTTCACTGGGGGCCTGGGACTGCAAAGGTCTCTTAGCAACATGTATGTTGCCTTGCCTACCAAACTGAGCAGCATCGGTACTTGCTTCTTTTTGTCCAAGTCATTGGCTTTAAAATACTCCTGTAATTGTTCTGAATACACTACCCAATCGTCCATATCTTGATTGAATGCCGGAAAATTTCCGCACGTGTTACCCGTCGCCGCCATTTTGTATCACTCCCGTTGTTCGAATTTTAATTTTTATTATCCTCGTCGCCAGTTGTTGTGTCCGAGTGGTTATTTATTAAAAGGCTATAACTCGTTAAAATATTTATTCAATAAATAATATCACAGTCGAATTCATTAGTCTAATTTACAATTAATACACGTGACTTTACGAGAGCAGGCGGTAATCGACATGGTCGTCGGCGGACGGAGCGAAGGTAGATCGCGTGGTTGCAGGTTGTAGGACAGGAAACAGACTGCCTCGCCCTGTGGCTCGGGGAAGCTTGATGCCGGTTGGGCTAGCGCCTGCGCGCATACATTACACTACCTAATTAAAATTTTCTTTAGGATAAGCTCTAAACCTATTTTAATAAGAGTTTACATGACATTTTATAACTTAGGTGTTATAGGTTCCTAACAGTGACAAAACAGGTTAAAAATTATTTTTATATCTGGTAATCATATATGTTTTTATATAAGTATTCTGTCCAGTTTGGTAGCGTCCGCATGGTGTCCGCGGCGTATGATCATGCGAACACAGGTCGCTAGGCAGAGCAAGCTCTCATCACACACAGCCGCCGACGTTGTTGCAACATTTGGCAAAAACTGCATCGGCTGATGAGTTATGAAAACTGACGCGATCAACTGGTAGTCCTTGCTCATAATTAAACATTTTAAGAAAATTAAAACTTTTATATACTATGAAGAACTATTGTGTCCTTGCACAATATAATAAAAATTAAGATTACTTTAAAATAAATAAAATAATGAAATATTTAATAAAAAGTTACTTACGATACAAAGGTTCATTACCTCTCGGTTGAAATTATTTTAATCCAATAAAATAAAATCTTAACAAGACGCCAGAGGGGGCCGATTCTGGGCAGTGGGAACGTCGTTCCCTGGAGAACGGAAGACGTGATTCTCTCTAAATTTGACGAAGTTCTATTCTTGGGGCCGATTCTGGGCAGTGGGAACGACGTTCCCTGGAGTACGGAAGGCGTGGTTCTCTCTAATTTTGACGAAGTTCTATTCTCGAAGATGGGAATCGGTTCGTTACCCCAAGTTTTAGGAGAATCATGCTTTGACCCAGTAGAACCGCCCATTCTCAAGAGAATGAACATATGATTTATGACATTTGAAAAATTTTTGATGTATTTAACTGAGAAAAAACTTTAATTACCATAACTAGAAATTTAATAACGATAACTAAAATATCTGCATTAAATAGGGGATAATGTGAATGGGTTGTTACCATTATTAAAGTAATCTTACAGCGATACTTTAGTTACCACTGATAAACAACTTTAAGTAGTATTGGGTAGCAGCGATTATTAGACCGACCTACGACCGTTATTAAGTTTGTCACATAACTGTAATTAAAGTATCTAATAACGTTTGATAAGTTGCTTAATTGTCATAACAATGAGTATAATTGGGTTTATTAACGCTCTTTAATAGTCTTAACTAAACTTTTTCCATTGGTTATTAATCCCTTTAATAATGGTAATTAATTTGTAAAGTTGTGATAGAAAATGAACTGCAGTGATAATTAAGTGAATTTTTTTACTGTAACTAGGAATATTTCTACCAGTATAATTTTTGCACTAACCATAACCTACTATTACGGCAAAGGTAACTAAAGTTGTCCAATTACCATAATTAAGTGCATTTAATAATCTCGCATTCGCCATTTTATTTTATTTTTTTAATACCGGGTGGCCACAGCGATCCTAGGAATTTCAGTACTTTAATATCTTTGTTTCTGCGCATAGTAACCACATCTAATTTAAGAGTTTTAATATTAAACCCACTTTTCAATAAAAAAGTATATTTATTTTAAAACTTGCAGTTTGCATTTGGCACTATTCTACTAGAACGTTTATTATTTTGTACAAAAAATATAAATGCACATAAAACTTAATATGTTAAACTGCAGATTATGTACATATGTAAAACAACACAATTATTGGGGAATAATGTCAAATTGTAAGTTTTTTTTTACCAAGTTTTAGAATGATTTAAATTACATTTCTAGTGAATATAATATTTAAACTCTGAAATTGAGTATTGGTCCCATGTGTAGAAAACAGATAAGTAAACCAAAGTACAGAAATTCCTAGAACCCCTCTTGCTGTTGTTTGTAAAAACTGATTAAGTCACAAAAAATATTTTTATGTTCATCCAGCTATACATCACCTGGGTTGCGTTTAAGCAATAGAATATTATTATTATTATGAAGTTTCTGACAGTATATAGGCGGCAGGGCCGATAAACTGTCATTTGTCCACAGCGAGTAAGATACACTATGTGCAGATGGTCAGTTTATATGTGTATATGTAATGATTGATACTAACACTTAAGTTTAGACTATAATACCGGTTATTCGGTTATGACAAGTGGTTAAAAGTAGCTTTACATTTGCTACCACTGAACGCACACCCCGGTGTATAGGACTGGTGGATCGAAACAACTCTTTTATCATTCTATATTTAAAGCTGTACTGTTTCAATACACATAAAAAATATAAATTTAAGAGGTTAACAGTCCTGATTGGCACATAAGTCTAATATATAAAAGATAAACATAAAATATATTCTAATAATTCCATGAAATATCTGAATAAATCATAATAATTTATAAGTTCGTTAGATTTTATACAACCCTAGTTATAAAATGATAGAAGAGCACAAATATTAAAACAATGAAGATTACGTAGGTTTAAATAAAAATCCTTTTATATTGTTGTACTGGTAAAAAATACATTTATTTTACGAATGATTACACGTACAAACTAATTTTCGAATATTAGTTGCTTTCCTTTCCATCAAATCTTGGCTAATTTTAAGTCGGCTGCCTAGATGATGGTTCCTTTTTAAATGATACCGCCCCCTTGCCGCGGCTTAGTATGTCGGATATCTTACTTAAAAGAAGATTTTTGCTACGTTATTGAAAGTCACGTAGGTCAGACGTATTCCTGTCCATTTCGAGGTTAGAAATACTTTAAAGTTTGTTTTTAGACTTGGTATTTACTTTTTTTATTTCTATTGTTATAAGATATGTTGAGAATTTGGTTGAGTATAGAATTATTTTAAAAAATAGTTCCTTTTACACCTTTTCTATTTGTTAGCTCAGCTAAGATTTTTGCTTTGCTGAGCTGAGATAAGTTACAAAAAGAAAGCAACTATTATAACTGGATAATAAGGAGGGTCTACAAGTCTACATTTACCGCCTTGTTCCACACGTGGCGTCAAGGCCACAGAAATTGTCTTAAAAAGTTCAAAGGTGCCGACAGAGAGTACTCTTGCTGCCTGTTGTTGGCGGAACCAAATTTTTGGTAAAAGCCGGAGGAAGTTTTATCACTTGGATATGTCCTATAAATATTTGTTTTCAGAAATTGTAAGTTATCAGAATATGTAATTGCAAAGGATATTTTTTATTATAATATTTCTACGGTATTTAAAATCTTTTGTTTGTAGGAAAAGGTGCATTAAAATTACATATAAATAATGAAAAAAACACTGTATTCGATAAAATTATCAAGACTAAAATATCTTTTGCAAATAAACCTGTTAAAAAACTAAATAGCAAGTACATTTGTAAAAAAAGTTGTTTCGTACTTACGTTGTTCGATGAACAATTCAAAATGAACCTTTGATGAACAAACAAGTTTACGATTGCTTCGTTTTAGTTACGAATTTGTCCGAGCTTTTCCGATTAGTTATAATAAGTAAGCCACTTACGTTATTGTAGTCGTAAAGTTAGTTACCATAATAAGACAAGATAGTTACAGTAATGCAGACATATTTTATAAAGTTTATCTAATAACCATTATTAAGATATCTAGTTACCACAATAAAAATTTATGAGACAAAAAAATTATTAAGTTTCCTAACAGCCGTAACTAAACCCATACAACATTTTTTGCCGGCGTTGTACATTTAATTTACTGGCATTGCCAACACTCTTTAATGGCAAGGCATTGGCAAAAAGGTATCAAAAAGACGCGAAAGTGGGCAATTGGCCGTTATTAGGCCACGTGTTGCAGATAAAGTGATGGCATCCGTCATTAATAAGCTATTGGCAAAAAAATGCGTTTAAGATGATGGCATCCATCATTAATAAGTTATTGGCAAAAAGATAATAAAAAGACACGAAAGTGGGCAAATGCAGATACTCCCAAGCAGCAAGCTGACGTCTTATTGAAGAAAATTGTCGCATATACTTTATAAAAAGCTAAAATGATGCTATATTTTATTTGAAAATTAAAATAGGAAAAAACTCCTTACTGCATGCAATTTCCTTGCAATGCAAAGTACCATCTCTCGGAACACTGTCCAACTTGGAGATGCAGATTTTTACACTAGCCGAAGATATTTCTTTCAAAGCTAAGTGAGATCACCTACCGCAGACCGTTCTCGTATTATTTTTATCTAATGGGTACGGTTTAGGCGATAAAAAGCGAAGATATCGCAGAAACGTAGTAGTTTATTGTCCATTACGCCATCTATCGGTATGTCAAAAAACTATTAAATATATATAATATTTTTATTAACACGTCTTTAAAACTTTTAATAAGAGTTTAAACAAAATGTTTACAGCTTCTAACAGTCTACTTGAATATCTTGCCTTCTCGACTAGCCATCACCAATTAATCACACCACACACACTAGGTAATGAATACACTTAATTATATCTATTAAAAAACTCTTTTCTTTTAAAAAGAACTAAAAATCTAGAAAACCATGTAGAAAACAAATGCACAAAGCGGCCACCTTCGGTCGAAATTAACGTAGCTAATTTTACCATCATTTTATTTTTATTCGCTCCAAAATACATAATAAACATTTTTTTGACCTAACTTTTATTTGCATGATTTTTAACAATAAAATGTTATGAAAAGGCCATTTCCTTTAAATTCTGTAAAAAAACATAAAATAATATTGTTTAGCTGCCATTATAAATAAAACAGATCAAAAAAATTGCTTTAATGTTAGTTAAATACCAATGTTAATAATATGGTTTAAAAAGTATGAATATGCGTTGAAGGTTTGCCTTCAAAAATCCAATATTTATTTGCCTGCAACAAAAACGCGTGCTTTATTTAATCAGGATTGCATGGTATGCCGCCATTTTTGTATGCTTGCCGGCAATTCGCCTGCATGTAAAATTTATTGGCAATTAAGTGTTTATTTAGGGTTGACTTTTTAATGCGTATAAGATGTTGGCATAATATTGCTACCAATTGCCAATGCTTTACCATCAATGCCAATATGAAAAATGTACATTGCCGGCAAATAGTGTTTGCTGGGAAGGGGCTAATAACCATTATGAAATAAGTATCAGTAGTAATAGGAAATTTCCTGAAATTTTAATTTAGTTACTACTGGTAGTTTCATAACTTGTGATTATAAAAATTCCATTTATGATAATTAAAGTTTTTGTTATCATAACTAAGTTCTTTGCTAAAGGAAACTTTAATAACTTGAATTTTCTCAGTGTTGTTTTTATAGGAGGATATTTTTGTGTTTATTAACAAATAAAACAAGTTAAGTACCCTAAAAATACTAATTTAAATAAGTTTTTAATCTGAACATACAAAATTATTAAAAACCCAATTTTAATAAATAATTAACATATATTTTTCTTTTATAATATTAATAATAATGCTTAAAGCCGGCTGTCCATGAGAGCGGTTTTCCGCTCGCGGATGATAATTCAGCGTTGTGATTGGCGGGAAAAGCATTTTAAATTTGCACTAACCAATCACAACGCTGAATTTATCATCCGCGAGCGAAAAAGCTCTCTCATGGATAGCCGCCTTAAAGACATATTTTTATACGTGAAGATTAACAAACTTATTATGACAGTGCCCGCTCTTCTTTTTATGTATATTTGCACATTTTCTGTGAAAGAATGCACAAATTATTATTGGCAACACCGCACAGCTAGTTCGCCTGGGAATCGGATTCACACGCGGCAAGAATAGGCGTTGTGAAAGCCCGGTGAACTGACGTGCGATGGGAACGCTCTTCTCTCTCTCAAGATTTTGTTCCCTTCTCTCAAGCTCCAGAATCGACTCCTTTAAGATGGGAATCGGTTCGTTCCCCAAGTTTTAGGAGAACGATGTTCTCATGCTTTGACCCAGTGGAACCGCCCATTCTTAAGAGCAGGGGTCTCCAAACTACGGCCCGAGGCCATGTCCGGCCCGCAGAGAGCTAGCATACTTGAAAACTCCTTTTAGAGAACAAATATTTTTTATAGCAAATTAAATTTAGTTTACTGAAGTATTCTAATTTTATGTTGAATAATTATTAATATGACATCTACATTAATATGGTCATGGGCTAACAGTTAGCCGCTAAATCATAACATTGTTGTAGGCTTATTGTTATTGATTTTGTGATAAGTTGGATAAAGAAACACAGACATGTATAATATGCAGAAAATTTAACTTCAGTATATAATAACTAACAAATTATTGAAATGAATCCAACTAACATTTTATAGATTTTAAATAAACACATAACTTATAACAAACATAATGACATATGAAATACTAATGAGATTTATGTAATTGAGATTTTCCACTGACAATAGTTTGTAGTTGTGGACTAATTTTACTTGTACCAATTATTAAAAGAGATTTAAGATGCTCATCAGTTAATTTAGATCTGTAAACATTTTTTGTGTACTTCATTTTGGAGAAGGTTTTCTCACACAAATAAGTAGTACCAAAAACAGAAAACAGCCCACGAGCAAATTTATGCAAATTATCAAATTGTGTCAGTGGAAGACTCTTATAAAATTCCAACAAAGATGAGTTTTGATATTTGTTCTTAATTATATCACTGCACTGTAGATCAATCATTTCCAAAAAAATCTTAATTTGATTCGCAATGGCATCAATGTCCGAGAAACGAGTAGCAAAATTTATCTTCAAAGCACTCAAAGTTTCGATTGCAAAATCGATAGGAAACTCAGTCTCAGTAGTGTGGCTGAATATTTCACATGTTTTAAAATGTGAAAAACATTTACTTCGTAGTTGTGATTGAAATAGTATCAATTTCTTCCAGAATGATTTGATATTAGTGTATAAATCAGGAAGATGCTGGTTTTCTCCTTGCAATCTCAAATTCAGTTCGTTCACATGTTTTGTCAAATCAACATAGAATGCTAACTTCCACAGCCATGCGTTGTTTTGTAATTCAGTAAGAGGGCGATGCTTTTCATTCAAAAAAAATTCGATCACTGCTCGAAGTTCAAAAAAGCGATGAAGGACTTTCCCACAACTAAGCCAGCGTACGGCAGTATGATAAGGTAAGTCATTTTCTCCAATCTCTTTAATAAATTGTCGGAATTGTCGGTGATTCAGCCCAAAAGATCTGATAAAATTAACAGTTGATATGACTGGTTTCAGAACGTCAGACATATCCAAACATTTTCCGCACAAAGACTGTTGATGAATGATACAATGTAAGACTAATGGTTTTGAACCACCGTCAGTTTCTACAGCCTTTGACACAAGAGCGACCACTCCTTTATCTTTCCCACTTATGTTTTTGCCTCCATCAGTTGTAATACATTTCAAGTTTTTCCATCGAAGGTTCTTTTGAATAATGGCCATTTCAACTCCTTTAAAAATATCTGTACCAGTAGTTGTACCATGAATACTATACATATCAAGAAGTTCTTCGTGCACTTCATAGCTTTTATCTACTCCTCGAATATAAATCAACACCTGAGCAGTATCTGACACATCCGTTGACTCATCTAAGGCCAAAGAAAACCACTCAACATGTCCATTTTTGTCGAACAGTTGAGAGGATATATTTTCAGCGATGTTTTCTACCCATCGAGCCACAGTGTTTGCTGACATACTGACAGTTTTTAATAAATTTACCTTTTCAGGGCACATTTCTTCGGCTACTGCAATCATGCATTCTTTGATCATTTCTCCATCGGTGAATGGTTTTCCACGTTTTGCAATTTCAAGAGCCACACGAAAGCTGGCACGAGTTGCAGCCTCTTGTTCAGTTTTGAGTTTTGTAAATGAAGATTGCTGCGATTTCAATCCGCGCTTCATAGCTTCGAATTTTTCTGTCCGCAAACTTCCTGTATATTTTGAGTAATTTTGAAAATCTTTTGGTTTTATAATGACGTTTAATGTTATAATCTTTGAGAACGGCTATGCTTTCATTGCAAATCAAACATAGCGCCTTGTTACTGGACTCAATTAAGAAATGCTGAATTTTCCACAAACTTTGAATTTTGTGCATTCACTATCACACTATCAAATCAAAATACTGTTACAAAAGTAGAGATTGCGGCTCTTGCGCGTAAAGACCTCTTGCGGCTCTTGCGCGTAAAGACTGAAGTTAGCTACAGGACCTAGCGCCCAAAGTTAGGCAACCTGCCTATCAAGTTAGGCACCCCGCCCTAAGTTAGGCAACCCGCGCCCAAAGTTAGGCAACCCGGTGCGCGCGCAGTCTGAAGTTAGCAGCAGGGCCAGCGCCCAAGTTAGGCACAAAGATGTCTTAAACTTAAACACGCACAAACACGTTTTAAGGAGGTACGCACTATTTTATTTCACGACAGTGTCATAGGAACTGACTTGTGGTTGCGCCACTAGCCTTCTTATATATTCCAGTTACTGCCATCTAGAAGTGAGTGGAAGACACCAGAACTTTCTCGAACCAACGAGATTATTCTGTACGTGCTATTAGCGCCATCTGTTAGCGATAGAAGGTACTACCTATTGCCGCTTGTGTCCACCAGATGTCGTGTCACGTTACTCCTCATGACTCGTACCACAGACAAGACAATCAGCAGACTGCTCTTGCAATGTAATATTTTTGACCCACAAAAGCCGTGGCCGTTGAATTATAATTCCTTGATATTTTGGCCATTTGTTTTCTTAATCAAAAAATATTGTTTCTATGTATTAAGTATGTACATATGTATGCATTTATCACAATAATATTTATTTTGTTACAGTAATACCGCTAAAATTAGAAATATAATTTTTAAACGGCCACGCCTTTTAGGGTATTAACTCGCCATTTTGATTAGCGGTCTGTATTTGGCGTGTCTGGGCTCGTACTCTACGACTAATCTAGAAATAACAGATAATGACAAGAAAATTAATAATATGCAGTGTTGCGGTTTTGCGGACTTTAGTCCGACTTGCACCTTTTTTAAACGTTGCGTACTTTTTCGGACTTTTTTTTATCAGTGGACTATTTCACTTTTTACCACCGGCAACAATAGCTTTGTTCGCGGGTCTAGTAATGAACTGCTTCTGAACCAGAACCGAACTGGTTTAGAATTGTTTTAAAACGCATGTCTAGTTATTTATTAGTTCGGAATTTTTATTTACCGCGAACGATTTTCTATACAGCTGAGGATGTATTCTACCTAGCCTTTTGGTTAGGATTTTTCATGGTTAAATTGGATACTACACAAAAAAATTAAATTCAAACAAAAAGGTAAATTGTTATACTGTCGAAAGCCACTCGAGGTCTCTCGGCGGAAGACGAGGGATTCCCTGCCTCCTCTCGTTTTTAACATAAGTATGTGTATTTAACTAAAGATAAAATTCAAACAACAAGAAATGGTAAAATCTTGTAAAATTGTCTATATTTTTTAATTAAATCTTTATTTATTTTATTGCATACATACATTTATACGGAATTCAATCAACAATCCTTTGTTTACATACGCTCAGAATCACAAAAATATAAGAAAAATATTCAACAGGTTGTTGCTAACCCGCATAAAAAGTGGCAGAAATAAATAAACTGTAATACAACGATTTATTTCTGTACCACAAAAACAGAAAACAGCTGACCATGTCGACAATGCGCATAAAATTCCGAACTGAACTTTTAGTTCCAACAAAAATCCCTGCTAATCAGGTTACGAACCGGTAACATACTGATTCTATAGTAACCCGCGAACACAGAACTGTTACTAAAAATTCAGGATTTTACTAACCGCGAACGCTGCTTTTTTCACTGCGCATGCGAATAGTCCCAGAACCGGATCAGAATCGAACCCGCGAACAAAGCTAATGATAATATGGTTTTGGCCCTCGGAACTTAATTTAAATAAAGTTTTAATCTGAACATACAAAAGTATTAAAAACCCAATTTTAATAAATAGTTAACATTAATTTTTTTAAATTTGTATACTTTCACTCAACCTAACTTTTATAAAATAATATTAAAATGGATCCGTCCGTCCGGCAGGTTTTTCCATCTATGTGTATGAAAACCGCCAAAAATTATAATTAATATATCCGGTTATATCCGGCGGTTTTTACTTATTTAATCAATAAAAGCCGCCGTCCGGCGGTTTTGCTTATAAAAACTATTGAAAACCGCTGAATAAAAGTTAAATTTAACCTACATTTAAGAATTATTTGTTTTATGGTTTAATATTATTTTTATTATTGATCAACAAACAAAAATGAAACTAGAATACACGTTTTACATCTACGAAGACTTTCTCGAAGCTCTTTATAAATTAAAAAATAAGTATGTTCATCTTTTAGGAAAAGAAAGGCAAAAAAACTTATCGTTTCATAGAACTAAAACTAAAGTACCAATTAAAGTATGCATGTATTGAGGGTGAAACAAGCTTTACAGGAAAACGAAAGAAAGGTACAAAATAAATGATTCATAAAAACGGCTTATTTTCTTATGCATACAATCAAAATTTAAAAATTGTTATCAAGTTATCCCCTATGGCTCAAGTGTTACGAGCGTTGACCCGTAAGCGGCCGGTTCCGAGTTTGATTTTGGATAGATAAATAACTTTTTCTTTCTTTTTATATTTTTTTCTTGATAATTTTTTATAAATTTTTTCCAATTTTTATTTTTTATTGTTCATAATATTTAATTTGTAAACAAATTATTTTCTACTTTCTAAGAATTTTAAGTTATCTAATTGCTGACTTTAATGCTGAAGATGACGTCCTGATAAGTTTTTTCTGCGTCTTTCCTTCCTGAAAATATATTTTTTTAAATGTTTTTAGTGTTGTAAATTATTGAGTCCATGTGACGTACTAGTTTTGTAATGTGTCTTTTTTAATTATAGGCCCTTGTTAAAGTGTCAAATTTAGTCACGAAACGTTGGGATAAATACAAAAGTAGTTTCATTTGCTTGTCCCCATCCCGCTATATTACTCCAATTTGTTTTTCCAAAGGATGCTACTTACTAAACTACAATAATAAACAATAAAATCACAAAAAACGAGACGCTTACGGCATGCAAAATAAATAATTATTAAGATTAGATTAACTATTTTTCAGGGTTTTTAATAATTTTTAAAAGCAAAACCGCCGGACATCGGTTCCTATCGATAAAATAAGTAAAAACCGCCGGTAATAACAAACTAATTATAATTGTTGGTGGTTTTCATATATGTAGATACAAAAACCGCTGGACGGCGGTTTTTTATAATTAAGCAAAGCCGCCGGCGGTCGTTTAGCCAGTACTTTATTAATATTAGAAATAATGCTTAAAGACATATCTTTATACTTGAAGATTATGACCAACTGTCACTGCCATACCGCTTAACTTGGTAAAATAACAAGTAACAAAAAAATAAGAAGTTCATTGAACTGATATATGACAGTGCTTGCTCTTCTTTTTTAAGTATATTTGCACATTTCCTGTGAAAGAATGCATAAATTATTATTGGCAACACCGCACAGCTAGTTCGCCTGGGAATCGGATTCACACGCGGCAAGAATAGGAGTTGTGAAAGCCCGGTCAACTGACGTGTGATGGGAACGCTCTTCTCTCTCTCAAGATTTTGTTCCCTTCTGTTAAGCTCCAGAAGACGGGAACTGGGCTAATGATGAGACGCAATCATCGCTGGACATGCCTATAAAGAGTATTTCCTAACTACGGTACGAGACTTAAGGGGTGTTCTCTTATGTCTTTTTATGAAACAAAGTTCCTTTTAACCTATGTCCGAACTTGCTTTATTTCTGAGATAAAGGACGTTGAAGTTTTTTAAAAAGTCGGAATTTCTTAGGGCTTATACCAAATTATTTTTAAGACCAAAAACAGGTTAGTATTTTAATTTAAAATAAATTTAATATCAGCAGGGAGAATAGGACAGTTCTGCATCCTCCGTCCCCGGGGGAGCTTATTATCTTAAAATCTCTGACGCCATGTAATATTTAGGAATCTTGCGCAACGCGTTATTTAGGGCGTGGTCATTACTATCTGTCAAATGTCATCTGTCACCTGTCATCTGTAAAATGTCATCTGTCACCTGTCATATGTCAAAAATCACGTGACTTAGGAAATGGCCGTTATGTGTAGGATACTTGCGCTAGTTTTAAATTGATTTGCGCAAACGCAAAATTTTTAAGTCATACCTTTCGGGCACTATGGACTAAAATCGTTATTTAACCCATGATGAGTCAATTAGTGTAACGTTATACCTATCGAATGGTGATAACCGCATGACGCCATCTTTAACCGTAAAGGCGTTACAGCTGTTTAAAAATAGTTGAGAGATATCCATTCGCGATTAGAACGGTAACCCGATAGAAAACTAATCATTGCGGCCTTAGTATTACGCTTAAAGTAATAAAACTTAACCAAAGAATAGTCATTAACGACAATAATTTCAAGGTCAAACTTGTCACGTGGCAAACGCCATACGTCAAACCTAACATGTCAGGCACTGCGCCCTCCGCGCTTAAAACCGAGGCGCAGGCGGGGGCTTTAGCGGAAGGCTTAAGCGCAGGCGCAAAATCTTAGGGCGTGCAATTTTGGATAAACGACAATAATTTCAAGATCAAACTTATCACGTGGCAAACGCCATACGTCAAACCTAACATGTTAGGCACTGCATCCCCCACGCTTAAACCTGTGGCGCGGGGCTTAAGCGGAGGGCTTAAGCGTAAACCGCAGGCGCAGAACGTTAGCACAGTGGCGTCACAGTTAACATACTCCTTGTATTTTTACCCAAATATTATTTTCTGAACATACCCCTTGTAATTTCAACCAATCAGAGAAGGAGAAATTTTATTTAGACTTAAATTTTTAGCCAATAAGAGAGCAGTATTGTTTTAACCAACTTGACTTTTCTGAACATACCCCTTGTAATTTCAAGGTCAAAGCATACAAAACGTCAATAAAACAAAGATAGCTGCGGTTAGATAATAAACGGTAAAAAACAGTGGTAACTAAATAAAAAACAGTGTTCGTAGTATTTATTTTTAAATAAAAATTACATACATTGTTGCCATATTGCTAAATAATTCTTAGAATAATGCCTTATAAAATAAAAAGCAGTGTTTGCAGTAAAGCATTTATTTTTAAATTTAAAAATACAATGTTGCCATATTGCTAAATAATTCTTAGAATAATGCCTTATAAAATAGGATATTTAATTATAAACTCAGCATATATTTTGGTACGTGGTCGTATTTTATCTCTGAAAATAAAATATAATCATTTAAATTTAACTTCTGATGTAACAAATCGCTTGGTTTTTCATTCATTCAAACCTATATAAACGCAACAGCATGCGTTAATATAAGTTTTAACAGGTGTATCGATATTACCATATTCAATAATTCCACTTGTAATGGGAAACCTGTAGTAATCAAATTTTGTGTCATTTATATAAAGGTGTTTTGACAAACCCCTTTTCGCAAACTAACATAATATTCATTTAACCATACAAGTTGTTCTCGGGCTTATCCTTTACACCATCTTCTGTTTTAAGCTTTTTTGCTAAATGATATGGATGAGTTAAATTACGTCCGAATTTGTCAAGTCATCTTGAAAATGAGGTTATGTTACTAAATCAACTCTTTTTATTCAGTAATATCGGCTTCCTTTAACTCTTCAATAATATTCACAATCTCATTTTGGTGGTTATTATTACCAACTTTCTTGCTAGCCATTAACAATCTTAATCTATCCACAAGCTCATTTGGATCATCCCAGTAAATATAATCAGTTTAATTATTGTTAAAAATTTTATGTTATCAATTTATAAACCATAGCCTTGAGTATTTTGTGCTCTTGTAATTCGCAACTGTGTATCGCGTTCTTTTTGTTTTCTTATTCGCTCCTCTTTTATACGTTCGAGTAATGGTTTAATTGTCAACATGTACTTGACACCTCTGTTGCCAACATGCTGTTCGTTTTCATCAGTTTTCAATTTCTCTTACAAGCATTCGTTGGCAAAACCAATTTTGCAAATGCGCGCTCGTCTAGTGCTGTAAATTTGTTTTTTAACGGATTGGTCTTGAATATAAGTTCATAAAGACCAGGAGTTCCAATAAATTTTTCTCCATTAACATAAATATCTGGGCCCTTAAATTCAAGTCGAGAATCACCAAGTCCCGTGTCAACAAACTCCCTCTTACCTCGCTTAAGACACCCATGGTACGTTAGTATTGTGGCTTTTAGCCTTCGTGGTTTGTCCAAAGATAAAAAAATCACCAAAAGTTAGATGATCAGTAGCCATATCATGTTTAAAATAGTTTCGATCGTACTCGTTTTCCGTATCTTTCATAAAACCTTCCACATATTCTCTAGGTAGCGGATCATACTGATCTAGATATTCTCGAAAGGATTCTTCCGGAATACTATTAATCTGAACAGGATTAAATTGTGGGTCGACTCTAAAGTCATCATCATCAAAGTAACTTTCTTCAGGATGGTGCTCATAGATAGTTCTGTTTAAATCAATTTCCTCTGTTTCGCCTTCTTCCATCAAATCAATTTCCTCTGTTTCGCCTTCTTCCATCATTTGATCATCTTCCGACGTCTCATCATCCATATATTCTTTTTCTTGTTCAGCTATATCGTCTTGTTTTTTGACGGGACTGGCAAAGTTAAGAGGGGTTCGTGCTTTCTTTATTACTGTATGAGTAAAATTTTCGCTTTGACGACTTTTTAAGGACTTTGGTGTAAATGGTTGTTTACCAGATTGAGTGTTTTGTATTGATTTGGATATTATTTTTGCCAAAGGTTTATACGTATTTTCCAATATAACAGCATTCTCATAACGGCCAGCTTTTATTGAATCATATAATTGTTTCACACTACGCGAATGTTTATCAAGGAGTTGAAGAATGTTTGGATCTTCTTGCAAACTCCGCTTATCTTCTGAGCGCTGATCATCATTCGTGTCGAACTCTAGCTCGCCATTTTCACGTTGCTGTTTCTTTAAATCCTGGTATTTTTTCGAATACTATTAGAAGCTTCAATTATTTTACGCCTCACATTCTTGTCCAACTTGTTCAAATTCATGGTTAAGATATATTTTTAATAATTAGGATTTACTTTTGGGGCAGCTTACTGCTTAAGCAAGCGCCCTGAGATTTTTTTCTACTGCTGAAGTAGATCTGAAAGCATTCAATGGGGCGGATAAAGAAAAACCTGCAGATGTAGTACCTTTACCTGTAGTCGGCGGATTTCTACCACTTTTTGCCGGCTTAAGTGCCGTAGGAGCACTTAGCGGCGGAATATCAGGGATCGTAAAAGCTCTTAAAGATTCTAAGGTGGCACAAGAAAGGTTAGAAGAAAAGAGACACAACAAAACAATGGAATCTATTACGATTAGCAAAACTGGTAGCGGCTTATATTTATATAGGACCATACAAAAACGATTTGTGACTCTATTTAAAACCCTATAAATACAGATAGACTCAAGAAATAAATTTAGTCTTACTTCAACCGTCATGCATACCTTAAGTTTGAGTGGTAATAGTTCCATTTTAGAAGCAAACTATAACCCGCCTATATACTTGAGAGATGCCGCTAGTGAGTACGAGCTTGGTTTAGTCAGTTTAGAAACGTTTAACGCCATAGCCAACATTGATGATAGCAATAACCACATAACACCTACATTATAATAGAAACTGCCGTGTATCCGCTTGATACATTGTTGATTGCGCCATCCCTCGGATATGCTCCTAAGCTATGCAGCTAAACAAAGACAAATAACGTAGGATACAACTGTGTCCCTATACAAGCTAGGAAAAAACTTAAAAAAAAAAAACGTTTTTGTAACGCTAATTTTATTGACAGTATTGGTAAATATGTGTGTCTGGAAAACAAAATTTTTATTCTCAAGTAATTGTTTTTTAAATGGAACGCCCTGAATGTTTTGACCAGTTCAGACTTGCTATTAAATTCTTCATTAAAAATGCACTATACGTAAATTCTTTACGATTTTTAGAATAAGTAAATGAATAAGTATCTAAAATATTAAATAATTAATTTCATGTTATCACTTATCACGTTACCTGCCACTTTAAACTATTTTTAATTATTTAGAGCGGATATACTATTTTTTACTTTACTTTTTACCTTTAATAATTATATCGACATGCTAGTGATATAGTAAAGATCAGCAATACAATTAAATAGTCATGATTTGTCAAAAATACAGTAAGTTCCACTTAAAAAAACTTATTAAATAGTAAACACATTTTTAACACCTTGTACAGGTACCTATACTGTCAATAAAATAAATATATTTTCCAAACAAAAACATTTTTTATTTTAAGCTTTTTTAATTAGATATAGGGGTGAAGTTATTTTGTGTATGAATAGAGTTGGAACACCCAGTATCTTCTGGTTAGTTAAGTACTATAATTAGAAAACTTAAGTTTTAATTTTGAGATACTTAAAGAGAGAGGGTTAAACGTAACCATGTTGATATCGTAATAGAAATATACTATTCTTCTGAATGACCAATTTTTTTAGTTAATGAAGAGTGCATATCTGTTAAAGTAACAATGAAACTGTATGTGTTTTGCATAGTTTTAAGTTTAAGTAACTTTAAATTACAAATTTAAAGTTATTAAGTTATAAGGGATAAAAGGAAATAAAGGATAAAAGAAAGTCCGGGTTATTTTTAGACTATCAACGGATGGGATTTACAAGAGGACAAACGAATAAAAAGAAATCATTTTGTGATTTACGAAGAGACAATGTTGATTTTGTATACAGGGTACAAAAACTTAAAAACATTTTTTTTTCCAAGAGTAAACTACCTTTATTTTTTATTATTAGGCAAAATGTCGTTTAGAAAATTTATAAAGAATAGCATTTTAAATTACTTTATTTATTTTACAAAAGTATCAAAAAGCTTTATGAAATTGATTTTGCTGTTATCAAGAGTGAATTATTTTGAATTTTTATAATAAAATAGACTCAAAATCTGTCATAACTTGCTTTTTAAATACAGTGAATCACACCTTCCCTACTTCGACACAGAACACAAAAACTTTATTCAACAGTGGCACCGAAACTACCTTCAAATTCAAGATGAATATTATACGATACTGCACTTGCAAAAAACAGTGCTCCAGGTTCTGACAATATACCTTGGCAAATAATTAAACAGCTTTCGGTAAACATTCACAAACATTTAATCAATATAATGGAATACTGTCTAAATAACTGCATATTTTTAAACATCTGGAAAGAAGGAACAATAATTAATATACCTAAAGCTAACAGTGACCATAAACTACCTCAAAATTACAGACCAATCACTTTACTACCTGTTCTAGGAAAGTTGTTTGAAAAAATTATACGAAACAGACTGCTTACGGCTATACAAAATGAGATTCCTAGACACCATTTTGGATTTTGTGAAGGATGTTCTACAATTCACCCACTATCTATTCTCTGTCCCAATGTACAAACAGCTAAACATGAAAACTTAAAATCTGCAGCGCTTTTTCTAGACATCAAAAAAGCATTTGACAGCGTTTGGCATGAGGGACTTATTTACAAATTACACAAACTTGAGGTGCCAAAGTATCTTGTTTATTTAATTAAAGAGTTTTTAAACTGTAGAAGATTAAGGATAAAAATTAATAATACCCTACCTGAAGACTTTTCACCAAAGCAGGGTGTACCCCAGGTTTCCCCTCTCTCGCACCTCCTATATACAATATCTATTGCTCCGACTTGACACTGGGTAACAACTATATTAGAAATCATTCATACCTATTACAGTTTGCAGATGATACGGCTATAATTTCACATAACTCAACGACGAGCAGAGCTATAGAAACGCTACAAAGTTCAATAATATCAGTTGAAGAATGGTTTAAAAAATAGAGACTGGAGGCAAATCCAACAAAATCACAACTTCCTTTTTTTTACCATTAAGTTACAGATAATTCTCCGCATGTAACACTCTGTAATCAGCCAGTAAGACCTAAAGTCACTGCAAAATATTTGGACATCCAGCTTGACTCAAAGATAAATTTTAAAAGTCACATCTCCATCACGAAAAACAAAGTCATAGCACGTGCGAAGTATTTTAGGTCCTTAACCTTTAAAAATGAAGGAATCAACATAAAAACAGCAGCAAAAATCTATAAATCGAACTGTAGACTAGTACTGGAATATGCGCATGTGTTGATATGTAATGCTAGACCATCAGCCCTCAAAAGTCTAAGTGTAGCTGAAAGATCAGCCTTAAGAGCAATAACAAAGATGCGCCATCCAGAAAACCCACTGCACAATTCCAGCAACCAACTCCTTTATCAGAAAACCGAAATACAGCCCATTAAACAAAGATTAATGGACCTGACACAAAAGTTTGCAGCCAAGCCAAAGAATAGAGAGCTAATTGAAGATTTGTGTTTAATCAGAAATACCAGAGACTCCAGATTTAAATTTTCTGAGAGAACAATATTTGAGTCTGTCTGAATGTGGTAGACAATGATTCAGTAGTAAAAGAAGAATTTCGGACTTCCATTGTCTTTATTAAAGTGTGAATATGTGTGAATAAATTAATAAAGACAATGGAAGTCCAAAATTCTTCTTTTACCAACAATATTTGAGGTTTTAATAGACTATAACAACTAAATGCTCACTATTACGAATTTATTTTCCAAAAATTGTCATTTATATATTTTACTATTTTTTTCTGTTAAATAGAGTATATTATTTTTAATTTCAAAAGGTGATATAAATTGTATCAAATAATAACTGTAAATTTACTGTGGCTGAAGGACTTCGGTCGAAGGCCATTTGGGAAACCAATAAATAACATATAATAATAAAAAAAAAAATACCCGCCTCCCCATAAATTCATATACAACACAATTTTCCAACTGTTAATGAATGTGATCAACGCATTTTCGCCAAATTATGGAGGAAATGTTATATTTTTTTTTATTGATAACAACTTTATTCTAAAGAAATTTTCCAAATAACATTTTACCTAAAAATGAAAAAAAAGGTGTTTACTCTTAGAGAAAAATCATGCTTTTCAAGTTTTCGTGCACCCTGTACACAAAATCACAAGCAGAAATTTTTATTAAGAATAATTTTTTCGCCGAAAAACATTTCTTTTTATCTATTTGTCCTATAGTAAAGCTCATCCGTGGACAGTCTGTATAATCATAAAGTAACATACCTACGGATAAAAGAAACCATGGCATGCTAAAATTTTCGCACCGCTTTTGCGGCAGGCTGGCGGCAGGCTTGTCATTTTTGCCAGTTTACACTTTAAATGCGTCGGTCGAAGCCTCGCCTCGTGTAACATCAGAGGTGGGGAGACACGTAAGCTTACTGAAATGACTAACTGGCGGTATTTCAACGAGAAACGAATAAAATTATATTGGGAGTTTTCGCATGACCTGTCCTTAAATTGGCTATTCCATGATAACTCTTATAATTTCCTTACTCTATGGTATAATGTATGGGAAAATATTTCAGCCCCTATATTATTTTTTATTTATCAAACAAATAAAAAGCCAAATAAAATTTTATTTTTATATTTTATTACATACTAATTACATTACTTAGTTATCTACTAAACAAGAACATCTTAATTGACTTACGTGTTGCAAAAGTATTGCTTTGGGAGATTTGTGGTTCAGGAACATTTACATTTATGTAAATGTATTAGATGGGCCAGGTAATGGTACATTAACTAAAAGCAAATAAATTTTAATTGCATAATCATTTTACAAATATGTATTAGGTATAAATATACAGGGTGGCCATTTGATAATGAAACAAAGCCTATTTTGGGCACTCTATGTCGTATAAGAAAAAACGCTCGGACACATCAATTTTTAATTTTAAAGGGGAACATTTTTTGCCCCTTTTACCACCCCCATCTGCAACCCTCTAGCAGGGATGGCACTCGCACCCATCGCCAGAATGATTAATTATTATTTTATTTTGAACATTATATAACTCTTATCATATCCCCTTAGTTTAAAGTAGCTTGCTCTTACAAGTAATTTAATATTATACATTAAAAAAATTAAAATAAAAATTTTGACAAGGTGTCATATCAAGGGGAAAAATAGTTGAAACTTTAAACTTGCCAGTGGTAATTGGGTTCGAGACACCTTCAAAATAAGGTGTTGCTCGATACCTCTTTCTACTTAAAATTTTGGGGGTAAGTCTCATTTCTGCTAGAGGGTTGCAGTTCAGGAGGGAAAAGTGGCAAAAAATGTTTCTCTCTAAAATCAAAAATTGCCATGCATGTCCAAACGGGTTTCCTTAAATGACCTGGAGTGTCCAAAATAAGCTCTGTTTCATTTCAAATGGCCACCCTGTTTATAATTTTATTATAGCAAGATTTACTTGAAAACATACATATACAAAAAAAAATAAAAAAAATAAATAAAATAGTTCTGGTTTAACTTATGCCATAGTTAAATGATAATTGTTTTGCTACGATCTGCAGTTCTAAGCAAATCTTAGTTTTCTTTACATAGCATAAAAAATAATTATTAGAAAACAAAAATCATGAAAAATACTTATATGTAAGCATAATTATTATTGATATTATTATTTATATACATTTCATTTTATATTAAATTAAGGGCTTCTTTTAGGATAATGGTTTATAAGTGCATATTTTTAAAACGCCCAGAGAGTCTTAACTGGAATATTTATTAAAATATAGACAGTGAAAGTACATTTAAAAAGAGCATGTTTTAGTTATATCTTAAAAACAGTGTCTCTGTAAGGAATTCATATATGTATACCACTAGATTCTATGTAATATGGCACTTTCATAAAAAAGTTACACACTATTGCAAAAACCACATTCTCCATCTTTTAAAAGAATATGCTATCATAGATACCTTACAAAAGTTAACATGATGTATATACTTACCAAAAATTAATTTTCATTTCTTTGACAGTAAACGAATTGCTGTTATTAAAGAATCTTGCGTGTCAAAATTAGTTTTCGATGACTTTGGTGTAGCAACTAATGGAACATTTTCCTTATTATACCTAAAATATTACATAAAAAGAATAAACCAAAATGATAAATTAACTCTGTTTCAACAATAAATGTAAAAAAAAATAAAATTTGTTTATCAACCTAATTAAGACTCCAAATTTAATTTAAGGTAATCAGTGTAATTACCCATACATGAAAATATTCTAGAAAACTTACAAATCACTGAGAAATACTTACTTGTGGTAAATATTCTGTAGGATTATCCTCTTTTTCGTGACCCTCTCTTTGTTCCTGGTAGGTGCTAGCTTCACAAAATGCCTGTCACATACTACAAATGTTTTACAAACTTGCTGAAAGGTTTTTGTTTTTGAAATTAGGATTTCCAACTTGATTAAGCTTCAGAACGTTCTTTGTCACGTTTCGGAAAAGTATGTCTTTTTACTAGTTGTATTCTGACAATAAGGCACTACATATTATTCACATTATTGTTTTTTAACAGAATTAACTATTTTTAATAAAAAACACACTTAAAACACAAAATATATCAGTAACGCAAAAACTGCGGCAACTACAAAAGAATAACCTAACCTTTTGTATTTTGTGGAATAACCCACGCCATGCAAAAACCCAGAACTATTTGGTTCATCTGCGTTAAACGAAAAAATATATTTGCAATTATTTAAACAGCTAGCGCCCTCCCTTGGGTATGCTCCTAACTAAAATTATAGTGTATTGTTGGTTGCGTCGAACTTGTATTCATGTGGCAATAACAAATTTTATGTGGGTAATAGTACTCTAGAAATCCCGATTGGATTATATGAAATAAGTGCAATAAATGATTATCTACAAAAAGCCATACAGGAAAAAAATAAAGCCATCAAGGATTTTAATTGTACCCTAAGTCTAAACGGTACTACAACGGTACACTCAAGTGCGAGCTTGAATGTTCTCATACAGTTGACTTTACTAAGACAAATTCAATTGGAAAATTGTTGGGATTTCATAATATTGTTCCAAAACACCTCGTATAAAAACACGTGCCTTCGTTTTTATACCTTTATTAACAATGTAACGTAACTATGGTTACAATAACGGCAAAATCTTAAAATGTCACTGTCTCGAAGTTTACAGCACAAAAGTCGAATCGGTACTAACTGATCAGAGGTTTCCCGTCGCCCTTTTATAGTATGGTGGAAGAGTAAAGAATGATCTAGAATATTCGAGAAATATCGTGAAAATTCCATAGTACATGATGGCATAAAAGTTATTAATGGATAATTCGGGCGTTTTCGGAAACCTTCGAAAGTGATGAAAGAACTTGGAAAAATTAAGATAAATTATTTAAATAAATTAACAAACTAAATTAAATGATACTAACTCTCTAAAATTCTATAACCTAAACACATTTTTGAAAGTCTGTAACATTGCCCCCTTCCAAGTTTTGATCGTCTCGATCAAGTATCTTCACTGTCTTGATAACGGCTTAGCCTTTCTAGATGTACTACTTTCATCTTTGCCTGTGGACTCTTCTGTATACGGTACACCAGATCATTAAGCCGTGTCACCACTTTATATGGTCCCTCCCATGACTTCTGTAGTTTCGGTGAACGCCCCTTGGTTCTTCTTGGATTGTATAACCAAACTTTTTCACCGACGACAAATCCCTGATGGTTAGCTTTCAAGTCATAGCGGGATTTCATACGGTCACTTCCTTTTTGTAACTTGGTACGCACCTCTTCATGTATCCTCTGTAGCTGTTTACTTAGTTGACTTACATAGTCTTCTGCTGGTTCTTCATTGGTGGAAGGTCGTCCTGTAAGCAAGTCAACTGGAAGGCATATTTCCGCTCCGAAAATAACTTTAGCAGGTGTTTCGCCAGTAGTTTCGTGAATTGCGGAGCGGTATGCTAATAAAAACGGCTGTATAC
>JACEGR010003584.1:0-102316 GCA_014170235.1 Listronotus bonariensis | reverse complement strand
AAAAATATATATTTATCATAAGTATAACGCTTTGGCAATTTTCAATAAATAAATATGTACATTTGGTAATACAGTAATATTTACACACACTAGTTCTAATTCTAGGTATAAAAATATACATTTAAATACATCTTTTCACAAAATCTAAATGAAAGTCTTCAAGATTCAAAATCTTTAGATTGTTTAAAAATAAAATAGGTTTTTAGTATTACTTCATAAAAAGTATAGGTACATAATAATCTGTAATATTTAGGAAAGTGTAAACATGGAAATGCATTTACAATAAAAGTGGAGCACTTACTGCAAAAAACATAAAATTTGCAATTTTACAACAAATTATTTAATAAGTTCCTTTATTATTTTTTTAGTTTGTAAAAAGAGCTTAAAATGTTTTTCAGCACTAATTTTGGCTTTACACAGTTCTTTCATTTTATTTTTAAAATTTTTAAATGAGCAAATAAAATAAAATGTACTATAACTTATTAATGTGCACCAGAGAAAATATTTTAAAAAGGAAATGTTTTTTTAAACTTTATACCGACAAAAAGATTTAATTTGGTTCAACAATATCAATTAAATATTGTCAATTTGTTAAATCCGATATTTTGTAAATACACCTACATACATTATTACAGTTTATTAGGATTTGATAGAAAAATTAAAACACATTTAAGTGGCTTTGATCATATAAATAAACAGTTTTTATAAAAACATAAATCCTTCTCCCCAAATAATAAAAGATTTTACAAATAACAACAATATGTCCGCACCATCAACTATAATTCCAATTTTTTTTTTTGTTAAAATAGTTAATAATATTTAATTTTAGACTTACCATTTAAAAACTCACTTTATTTCTTAAAATAAAACTATACTAGATACTAATTTCTACATCATGCTATCACTTCCGTCCAAATTTGTTACATCAATGTCTACGTCTTCATATTCTGAAGTTGAACTTTTCTTTCTATGACTGTTGCAGCTTCGAAGGCAGTTGCATCTATTTCCTGTGGAACCACCAAAAGCGTTTGGCAGATCTTCTTTTTTGTGCTTTACTCTTCTATTCTGAAACCAGATTTTAACTTGCTTCTCGGATAATTGCAAACGGGTTGCTATTTCTATCCGGCGTAACCTGGAAAGATACATGTTTGCGACAAATTCTCTTTCTAACTCGAGCAACTGTATTGAAGTAAAAGCAGTTCTTATTCGTTTACTTGAATTGTCTTTTGGAGAACTTGTTTCCTGCGAATATTTTCCTAATGTTGGACTGGGTGTAGAATCTCTACTGGTTGAAGGAGAGCTCTTTAAAATTGGCGGTGTCTGTCTGCTGGCAACTGGCTTCGGACTTGGAGTCAAAGATTTTGGCGAAGCTGGATGGTACAAAACTGGAGGCACAACTTGTGGAAGGGAAGGCACTGGACGTAGAGGCGTTTTGTTTTGATGAAATGAAGGCATTTGCATAAACTGCTGTTGGTGATGTTTTTGTGCAAGATTATAAGAAAACAAAAACTGTTGATATAGTGCGGGTTGAATGGAAATATTGGTCTTGCTTCACTTTCGTAATGCGGTAGTGGAAAAATAGTTTTTGGAGACATATCTGCTACACTATTTCCTAACAAGGATGCCACTGAAAAATTTCTCGAAATAACGTTTTTACTTTCCATAGCTGTCCATTAAACAGAGCTTATTTTTGAAACGACCGACACTATTAGCCTATAAAACTATACTAACTTTCTTTTAATAGGGTGGAAATATATATGCTCCCTCCACTATTGTTCGGTCCTATGGTCCATTATTAGTGACTCCGCCCTAAACGACCCTTCAAGGTGTACCTTCAGCCCTTAGCTCAAATTGTAAACAAAGTGGATGGTCTTCGAGTCCATATGACGCAAACATTGGCTTGTCATATAACAGAATTAAAGTTTTATATAATGGGTGGGGGCACACTATATTGGTTAAGCCCCTTAAAATATAATTTAAAGTTTTGCTGATATGATTTATTCAAACACGTATATTTTTAATAACGTACAATAAAATTAGGCACAAACTGAATTAAAATAAAACTATTAAAATTAAAATAAAATTGTTACACTGTGTAATTATTATATACACACTGAATTTTATTATATTGTTAATAGGTACATAAAATATAAAGCATATAACCTAATAATTGCCTATACGCTTAACGTATTTTTATTTAAATGCGTTTTTATTAAGTTTATTTTTATTGTTTCATATTTAATAAAAAATGAATATTGCTAATAGAACATTTGTGGTTTTAAAATATGATAAGAACATTTTAAAAGCGCGAATTCGGTACCCTTTGAAAATAATACAAAAAAACATAAAAAGGCCGCCTGCAATCAGACTATTTATATACAAAGGCGCCGCTATCCTTTACAGCGAAGCGCCGATACACTATGGGATAGAAATTCATTATTTTGGCCAAAAAAATGCAACTTTGAAATTTTATTGTTTCATGCTGTGTATTTTAAAGTAGATACTCCAAACTACATGTACGCAAAATTATAAAAGGATATGACGATTTCTATTGGGATAATAAGAAACTTGAAGATGTATTTTAAGTAGACATAAATATACAACATTTAATCTACTAAGTTTATTATTAGCCTTGTTCACTAAAAAAAAAGTAAAAGGGTTTAAATAATAAGAGCTATTGTTGCCTTTTTCTTTATCCGTTTTTGTACTTACAATTGTCTTGCTACTTCTGATTGTAAGCACCGATACAGGATTTTTTTATAATTTACAAGGTTTTCCATTTTAAAAATTAATATGTTTTGTCCTATACTGTATATCTTAAAAGATAAAAGCATTCTGATGAGAGATATGGATTCTACACAACCTACCCAACAAAACAGTGTGTTTTATTTATTTTATACGTTAAAAAATAAAGAAAGTTGGGAAGATGTAACTCTATTATGCTTCTAAGAATAATTTAAAATTATTTTTTGATATAGAGATATGAGATTGAGATAGACACATCAAATGTAGTATTTTTTTAAAGCTTTTTAAAAGATTTTTCTAGTGGTGATATAATATTCAGGGGACCTATTGTCGTACCCTGTATATCATATAAGATAATAATCATCGGATTACTGATTAGAATACTACCGAATTAACCAAACAAGCTGCTATTTTAGTTAAGGGGGTGTAAATTTATAATAACATATAACTTATGTCCCCAAAAAGTATTTGTAATAATGCATAATATTTTTTCAATAATTTTCCAGTAAAAAGCACCTCATTTTAAGATTGGTAAGTTTCAGAATTTTGACCAAAAATTTAATTTCTATCCCATAGTGCGATGACCACCTGCATCAACCGAAATATGATAAAAGAAATATAGCAAAGGCGGCCGCGAAGACAAGCATGCCGATTTATTTACTTTAAACTTTTTGTGATTTTTTTTCTTATCAAAGAGCACCGAATTTACATTTTTAAACTGTTCCCTCATACCTATTATATTTATAAATAATGTATTCTAACATACAGTGTGACTACGTAAGTTTGCGTCACATGGAAAATTGTTTGTTATTTATTTAAGAAAAAATTCTTTATTAAGAGTTTTGCATGATATAAAACCCATAATTACAACCATCAATAATTAAATTGTACTAGGCATCTACGAGGTTTGTCTAAAAGTGTAATATTTGCTTAAGAGTATGTATTTTTTAAAGTTAATAATTGTTTTAAGAAAAGATGTTAAGTATTAAATATATTTTTAAATATGCAAGTTTTTGAGTAAGCACAATACATTTATTTATTTTACATTTTGTAAGAATATTTTAAATAAACTTTTTAAATTTAATGTTATCAAAACAAAGGCAATTTATAATGGCAAAAACTTTTACTATTATCGTTAAAACACATAGATGTGTAAAAAAAATTTCTTTTAAATAAACAAAATTGCATATCTAAAAGTAATTTAACAATAATTTTTATTAACAATTTTTGATATTATTAAAAATACATACTTTATTTTTATGCCAAACCTCGGCTCTTTTATAAAATAACTTTTATTTGTAAAATCCTTAATTAAGAAGTGTCCTATAGGACGTCACCTTACGTAGACACTCCGTATAAAAGTCTAGTCAAAAACGGGTCAAATATTACTTTTAAAAATTAAAACCATAAGTTCAACACGACTTATCCTAAAAACGCACTGTCCATTTTTCCAATAGAGGTAGAATATTTCCATTAAAATTGTTATGGTAAAATTTTTAAAATGTTTAAAAGCTTTGCTTCCTAATGCTTTAAAAATTTATAATTTTTTAAATCGTTAGCACTTGCCGATTCTCGGAAACTATTAAAAAAACATTTAAATTTGTTTCCATTTTGAATTATATAGCTACAAAAAAAATAATTGCTTCAATGCTAAATTTAAATTTTTCTAGGCAACCCTGGTGTAATCTGGTCTACTACCATGTATCATTTATACAAAATAGGTTTTATTAAAAAACAAATCGGTGTAGATTTTAGCAGCCGGTATAGTTATTTTTAATAAGCTTTTACAATATGGGTGTCAAATGAAAGAGCTTACTGCTAGACTGTTCGAAATAAACCGGCAAACGACTTTGCAACAGTGATGCGTTGAGATGAGCTGAGATAAACAAACTAAAAAACATGTCTAGAAATTACTAAAAGTAAAAAATATTATAAAATTAGAAATTCATAATTCATCAATATTTTTTTAAACTTTTATTATAAGAAATTAACCTTAATACACAATTTAAATATTTTAAAAGCTTGTCGCAAGATTTACCTGTGTGGACAACTAAATAAATTTAGTAAATATATCTATTATTTTTTAAATTTCAAACTAATTTAAATAAAAACAGGTACTTAAATCTCGCAAAAAGCTCCTAAATTATTTGAAATGTGGATTGAGGTTAAATCTTATTAGTAAAAGTTTTAAAGAAAAAGTTTATTGTAATAACAATTTCTTACTTTTAAATAATTATTTTAAAAATATGCGTATTATAGTGTGAACACCTAGTATAAAAAAGTATACATTTTAGGAATTTTAAAAATATACATTTTTGGGAATTTTAAAATAAGTATACATATTAATTGGGTTACTTAACATTGGGAATTTTGCTAAATAAAGATATACGTGAGGTGTCAAGGTTTTAAAAGTATAAATCAAACAATTTTCTAGGTTACTCTTATAATAATAAAATAAAAACATTGAACAAACTGAGTCGCCTAGAAATGCAAAACAAACACTGAAAATTTTAATATTTAAAGAGAACAAAATTTTAAGACGGGGGTAGTAGAATCCTGACTTCGAAAAATACTGGGTGTTCCCATTGTTCGAATAGTTTAAGGGAAGAAAAAGAGATGTTGATAGTATTATACTGGTAAAATTGTAATTTTATTTAGTGCAAAATATAATATTTTTTTATTTATTTTTTAAAGTGAGTTTAAAGTGTCCAATACCCCATCCGAGTTACGCACCCCAGGCGACGTATTTGGTTAACGAAAAATACGTTTTACAATAGTAAAATGCCATAAAATAACACTAATTTTTAAAGGGTAATATAGGTACGTCCCAACGATACGTAAAAATCTAGACGCAGTAAAATAAATTTTAATATATTTTATTTTTTACATTTTAAAAACTTCTGGTATTAATTTGTTAACATTTAAACCCAACTAAATTAAAATAATGTTGTTAGTGTCAATTTTTATAATTTGTTAATGCGCCACCCTGTGTTCGGCAATAATTAAAACACATCAAGTTAAAATTCAGTTAGGACAATTAATTTTATTTTGGAATGCTCTGTCAAAGTTTCACTAAAGTTATTGGTGCAACTTTGGCTGTAAATTTATCATCTTTCTACCGATAATGTCTTACGTTCGTTGTGTTGCAGATTAATCGTAATATCTTGAACGTAAAAGAAATTATTTAGTTTCAGCATAAAAAAAATATAATCTATAAATACAGTTAAAAACTTTTTCTTAATATTTAAAGCTAGCAGTATTTAAAAAAGTACTTTTATCTTAGAATTTTAGAATCTGCAAAGCTCGATTTGTGTGCCGAATATCAACTGGATTGGTTAAAAAATAAAAGCAATATGGCGAAAAAACCAAAATAAAAATTGAACTTTGACGGCTTGTAACTCGAAAACGAATGACATTTTGAAAAAAATTATATGAAGATTTACCCTTATTTTGTCAAGTAGAATCACCCCTAAAGTTTTGTGATCAATTTTTCACCCTATATATTAGTACTGTTATGTACAATAAAAAAATTTAATTGACATTTTACAGGGTCACTAAAAATTTTAAAACTTACTTTTTTTTAATTAGTCATAGCCTTGGCCTATTTTTTAAGGCAACCTCATGGCAATACCTTTGTTTAAATACTATCTTTAATATAAAACAGTTTTTATCCGGTAAACAGATAGGTAAAGGTAGCTTCCTATTTGGACCTTAGACTCTTATATACTTTAATTATTGATGATTTTTTAAACCCTTTTTATTCTAAAAAAGCCAAATATTATCTTTTTAAAATTTAAACTCCCAGAGAACAATTAATCTATATTATACTGTATATTACAATTATATAAAAAGCACCATATCAATTCTACATAAAACGCCAGTGGTGTACAGTGGGCACAACAGCCAATATTATTGAAAAAATATAAGCCACTGGCTTTTTATGCAGTTTTTATATTTTTGTTCCTTTAAAGCAACTAAAAATACAAATTTTTAGTGCAGTACATTTTTTTGTATCTGACTTCGTATTTAAGATATTTAAAAACAAACAGACCTTTAAAAAATATTTAACGCCCTGTATCTCAGTAAGGAAGCAACTCCGGACATTGTTTATAAAAACTCTTCTTTATAAAATAACATAAGAAATCACCCTTTAAAGTTTGGTACAGTTAGGAAATAACCCTTATTTTAATTTGAAAAAAGTCATTTTTCAAATATTTTTGTGGAAATGTATTTGCTCATCAAGCATGACTTTTTACGAAGAGGCACTTTTTTTCGTAAAATTCATAATAAAATAGTTTCCCATTTGTTAAGAACTTCCGAAGACAATAATAATGCCGTTAATGCAGCCTTTCTTTCGCAAGCTTTAAGAAATTACATATTATTAAAAGATAAAGATAACATTAAAGTAAAGCAATACATTAAGTGGTAATTTTTAAGTTTATGCACAAAATGTAAAAACTTGTCTTTAAAACATTATTAGGATCATTAATGGTTTGGTTAAATATTAAGAAATTTTTAGAAATAAACCATTATAACACCAAGTCTACTGGCGAAAATCTCTTTTTAAAATTATTTGCTCTGATTGTTAATAAAACAAAAAAATATGTCCTATTTTCACTTACGAATAAAGTTTAGGTAAATAAGGCTAGTTTAGTAAATAAAATAGTACATCTGTAATTTTTTAATAGTTTAAATAGTAGTTACAGTAAAAACATCCTTTAAACTTGGCATTTAAGGTAAGAATTAAATTCTAAGCACTTTTTATTCGTAGGGTGTTTTCCATATTTTGTGATGTAACCCCACTTTTCATGATTCCAACTCAGTTTTTTTTAAAACTTTACTCCAAAGCGCTTTTTACATGACATGTGTTTTGTTGTTAATTTTCAGGATATCGGACAGGCACAGAAAATCACCAGAAAAAAATCCAAATATCCCTAAATAAAAAAAATGACCATATACATATTGCAAACTTTTACCGGTCACTGTATCTTGTACAGTTATTTTGTGTATAAATAGAGTTGGGACATTTTTAGTTGCAGTATTTCAGTCACAAAAATACACCCAGCAATAAAAAGTCGATAGTAAATAAAAGGGATTTAGAGCTTATATTATAAAAATGATGTGGAAATTTAAATATGTATTTTTATTTTTGGGTTAAGGTACATTTCCTCTTTAACCAACTCAGAAGAGCCGCCATTGCCATTTTGCTGACTTTTCTCAACGTAGGTTGTTTTCCATATTTTGTGATGTAACCCACTTTTCATGATTCCAACTCAGTTTTTTAAAACTTTACTCCAAATCGCTTTTTACATGACATGTGTTTTGTTGTTGATTTTCAGGTTATCGGACAAGCACAGGAAATCGCCAAAAAAAAAATCCTAAATTAAAAAAATTAGCATATACATATTGCAAACTTTTTGCTAGTCACTGTATCTTGTACAGTTATTTTGTGTATAAATAGTGCGACGTATAATTTTGAAATACATACATAGGGTCACTTGACGTCACTAGGGCAATGTACCATATGGAACTATCTTCTTGGACCATGAGACCGGTGGACCATAAAAACTAACTTCGCATTTTTTAAAATCAACTTAACTTATTAAACTAACTTAATTTAGTACATGGCATACCCCCCACTCAGGGTAGCCCGTACGGAGCTTACAAACTTTAACTTTGTACTTGACTTCACTAACTACGTCTTATCTGATAAAAATCCCTTTAATTTCTTTCTTCTCTTCTTTAAATATCAAATTTTCCAGTGTTTGTTTTGCATTTCTACGCTACCCAGTTTGTTTAATGTTTTTATTTTATTATTATAAAAGTAACCTAGAAAATTGTTTAATTTATACTTTTAAGACCTTGACACCTCACGTATATTTTTATGTAGCAAATTTCCCAATGTTAAGTAAACTAATTAAAATGTAAACTTATTTTTAAAATTCCCAAAAATGTATATTTTTAAAGTTTCCAAAATGTATACTTTTTTTATACTGAGGTATTCACAATAGAGTTGGGACATTTTTTAGTTGCAGTATTCCAGACACAAAAATACACCCAGCATTAAAAAGTCGATAGTAAATAAAAGAAAATTTAGAGCTTATAATATAAAAATGCTGTAGAAATTTAAATATGTATTTTTACTTTCGTGTTAAGGTACATTTACTCTTTAACCGACTCGACGTTTCTCAACGTTTTTATTATTTAAAAGTAGTGCGGTTGCAAACAAGATTTAAACTTCTGTTGGACTACTGAACAGACAACTACTTTATATCCTAATCCCAAAGGAGCTTGTACTCGCAGTAAGTTACGTAAGGTGCTTTAGGTGTTTGTTATGCGCGTCATATGTTATCGAGAAAAGCTGATTGGGGAAAGGCAAAACGAATTTACAATAATACAGTCTCTACGGTTAAACCTATGGCTTAAAATCAAGGTGGAAAATTTCAATACTGATTTTGTGACAAAAAAATCATGTTAGGTAGTGTAAACTGTCAATTAGCTTGTAATTAAAAAGTAAGCTAAATAAGCAAGCATAGAAATTAGTACTTTTTAAGTTTTTTTTTATCTTTGGACAATCCACGAAGGCTGAAAGCCTAAATACTAACGTACCGTGGGTGTCTTAAGCAGGGTAAGAGGAAGTTTGTTAACACGGGACTTAAAGATTTGGGGGAAGAAAAGACCTCCGCTGGCAGTAGGTTCCACAGTCTAGAAACTCTAGGGATAAAAGAACGAACGAAATGGGAAGTTCGGGGCCTGTCCAATTGATCTGTATAGGGATGCATACGCGCGGCACCACGAGTTTCTCTGTTGGGAGCTGCAAGAGGAGGGACTATACTGGATAATTCGTCGAAGCAGAAGCCGTAAAAGTATCTATAGAATAGCGATAGATCTCCCACAGCTCGACGATGGGCAAGAGAAGGAAGTCTTTGAGTAAGTAAAGGAACATTAATAAGACGAACAGCCCTTCTTTGAATGGCATCAAGAATGCTGAGGGTTGTAGGGGATGCCATTCCCCAGACATGAGAACAATATTCCAGAGAGGGTCGAATTTGGGACACATACAAAGTGTATAAATTGGAAGGAGAAAAATACTTTTGGCCCGGAAAAGAAATCCAAGCTTTTTGAAGCCGCGGTGGCTATAGATACAATGTGTTTATGCCAGTTAAGGTTATTCTCAAATGTGACGCCCACAAGGTTAAATGTGTCCCCTGCTCTGCAAACCTGGCCACTCATAATCAAAGAATGAGTGTTTGGAAGGAACATGATTGTGTTTTGGATGCATTAAATTGAACGAGATTTTTGGCGCCCCAATCCAATATCAAATTGAGATCCTGTGAAAGAGATATCTGCATTGCCCTGCGTTTGCTTTCCAAGTCGGGTTGAGAGATTGGTTCGGGAACCTGAAAAGTGGAGTGAAGGGTACTATCGTCAGCATAACTATAAATGGGATTGGTTGTGGAAGAATGAAGGTCGTTGATGTGAAGAAGAAACAAAGTTGGTGCCAGTACTGAACCCTGAGGCACTCCAGCATTAATTTCGTGAAAGCTTGAAGGATGCCAATTAACAATGACTGATATACGTCGATTAGAAAGATAACTGGAGAGCCAAGAGCAGAGTTTAGTTGGAAGACCGTAGGAGGGAAGTTTATTAAGAAGTGCGTCATGCCAGACTTGGTCGAAAGCTTTAGATATATCAAGAGCAATGATCTGGGACTCACCTAGAAACTCAAGAGACTTGTTCCAGTTGTGTGAAACGAAGGAAAGAAGATCTGCTGTAGATCTCTTGTGACGAAGTCCGTATTGCCTGTCATGTAAAATTTTATGTTTTTCTAAATACCCAAGAATTTGCGAGTTAATGGATTTCTCCATTACTTTACAAAGCATTGTAGTAATTTCGTTTTTAACAGAACTTTCTCTATAAGCAGTCACTTCGGGAACGTTGTTTTAAATTTAATAAAATGTTTAAAAATATTTTTTCATTTTTTTATTTAGGCTGTAGAATGGGTAAATATAATTTATTAATGAATTTAAAAATTTATAAATTATACATACAAAATCCTTCTATACTATAATATACTAGAAAAAAATAAAAGGTATTTTTTATATGTGTACAATTTGAGAAATATAAAAATATTGGCAACATTTTTGGCTTAAAATACACCAAATTAAAATGTTTTTATGGAACTATGATGTTTTAGAAAGAAGATATTAAAATGTTTGTGTTTAAGGACATTTTAATACTGTTACCAAAATTACTCGTATTCCCGAAATGATATACTCAATAAATTTGTAATAAATATTAAATATAAATGTATTTTAAAATGTTTTTCCGTTCTTTACATCTTTTGTAAGAACTTTTTATTTGTTAATAGAGACTATTAACAGTTTGGTAAAACAAGATAAATTTTTTAACATACCAAAGCAAAATTTTCTTTTAAATATTAATTGCATGAATATCCTTTATTGCGACTCAATATTCATTGGTGCTAGTGCGGAAAACTAGTGCCGAAAAGGACTTTTACACACTAGTGCAGAAAAGTGAGACTTTCAAAACTAAAATGCTTGCAAAAAAGTATATTTTTGGTTAATTTAAGAATATTGTATGTAATTTCTTTGAATGTCACTTAAAAATAGCTCAGCAAATTTGATAGATTGCTCTTTTACATAGTGAACCTTTCTTAAAATTTGTAATGCTCCATTTTGAAGTACATTTTCTTACAAGCCAGACAATCTGTCTAACAAAGCTTTACACTAGTCTTTAAAATCTATGAATGAAAAAATCTTGAGTCAAAAAGTCGAACACCTGTGGACAAAAGTGACCATTATGCAAAGATATTCATTCAAAAATTTTGTAAATTTGAAGGTAAAGTTGCTAGAGTATCTTGAACAAAGAAACAACAGAATTTAAAATATATTAGTGGATATTTTCGAGCTTTTAAAATTTTTATGAATAGGTTGCACGGGTATTCATCAAACAGGTAGTCTGCTTATTGAAAACTTCACGTTCATTCATAAAACGATCTATAGCGATGCAAAAGATTTTTTGAATGTAGTAAAGTCAAGTACCAATGTTTAGAAAGCGGCAAACTTTATAGTAAACTCTATTGCATTCTTTTGATTCTGGTAAGGATTCGGGTTGTAGGTATCAAAGAAATAGTACTAAATGTGATCAATAGGGTTCTTTTACAAAATACAGATAAAGTGTGAGAAAGTTAAAGAGGGTTTGTTCAAATCGTGCTCTTAAATGGTTTGGATAATGATTATAGTAAATAAAATTCTATTGGGCGGATATAAACTGACAAATTTGGCAAAAATTTATGACTGTTTATTTTTAAATTTAAATGTATTTGATAAATTGTCTTTTTTATAATATACGCAGTAAAAAGGTTATTATTAGAAATTCTTGATTTAAACCGATCTTAAAAATATTTTTATTTAAAAGGTAGTAAATTTATTTTAACATAATAGTTTTTTACCTTTTTATATTTTCGTAATCATTAATGATTAAAAAAATGTAAAAAAATTAAAAATGTGCTTTAACTTTTATTAAAAAATAATTGTTTAAGACCTTACTTTATATGTGTCCCAAATCCGACCTCCTTTGGAATATTGTTCCCATTCCTGGCAATTCCAGTGGCTCAAAGTTAATATCAACTTTTTAATATTTAATGGGACACCCTTTATTTTGCTAATTTTTTAAATTCTGTATAAAATTGTCGTTTGCAAGCCAATACAAAACTATAATTTTTATAAATGAAAGACCTAAATTTAAACTAAGAGATAAGTTCTTTTTATAAAAAAAAACTTCTTTAGTAAACTCCATTAGTATGGAACAAATTAACAAATACAGGGTGGTCAAAAATAAACGTCAAACGTTATTTGGAAAAACACCTCCAAAGGTCATTTTTGTCAAGTGGAAACCCTTTTAATTATTTTTTCCTATTTAGCAGCAAAAATACGAATATGTTTGTACAAAAATGTCTGTTTTTATTAAGGTATTGTTTTCAAAATTTTAAAAACTTAATTTGTACCTATCTAATAATGCATTTAAGTACAGTTTATGTAGAGAAAAAGAATCCAAAGTTGTTATTACAACATTGTTAAATTAATTCTAAAAATATTACATAAATTGTATTCAAGTATTGTATAATGTAGACTTTTATTGCGTTTTAAATGACATTTTGCATTTGCTGCAATGTAAATGAAGCGTACAAATGCAAAAACCAGACATTTTATGCATAGGTCGTTTCGAGTAATATGCAATAAATCTACCAAAATCGAGTTTTTAATTTAGCGTTTTAACCATAATATTTTATAGTTTATTAAATATAGGTTATAGTTTCTGATTAAATATTTAACTCATTGGTTATTAAATATTTTGTTAAAAACAGAGACATCTGGTTTTTCACCTGAAACTTATATGCATTAAAATTAACTGCTGTTGGTTCTTAGAAATATTAATAGCATAATCTATAACAATACCAATAAACTGTTGTACAGTAAATCAAAGTTTTTATTGAAGATATGTTCTGTAGTTCGGCGGATTTATTTAATGGATGGTAATTAGTTGGGTACTCGCCAAAAATGAAATTAAAAGTACTAAAAAACCAAAAAAATTAAAACAAGTAAAAAAGATACTTTAAAATCGACGTTTCGGTGGCAAATCTGCCACCGTTGTCAAGATAAATTAAATACAAATAATAAAAATAAAAATTAACTATTATTAGGTTTTAAATTTTTTTAGAATATTCTGAAATGTCTTTGACATTAAATGTCAAATATGTTTGTTTGGTTATAGTGTCATAGTGACATAGATAACTAAGTCTATTTGATAGAATTAAAGTCATTTGTTCTAATCAAAATAAAAATATTGAAAAAGATTATTTAAAAAATATTTTAATTCAAAATAATTATCCTCTTGATTTTATAAATAATTGTTTCCTTGAATTTGAAACTCCAGTTATAAGACAAAATCAAAATAGACGTATTACAAATTTATTTTTACCATACATTCCCGGACTATCAAATAAAATTCAACGAATAGCACATAAATTTAATATTCGCACAATCTTTAAAACACAAAACACTATCAGATCTCAATTACCAAAAACAAAACCATACAATTTAAATGAAAATACAAAAAATGTCATTTATAAAATACCTTGCGAATGCAATAAGTTTTATATAGGTGAAACTTGTAGACCATTAGCCAAACGCATAAAAGAACACAGATCATACATTTAACACACAGAATTTCATAAATCAAAAATCTGCCAACACGCATTTGATAACAATCATAGAATAAACTGGGATGCTTCGAGCATTTTAGCAAAGGAAACTTGTTCTAAAAAACGCAAAATCAAAGAAAGTGCGTATATATTATTAAATAAAGATAACTGTGTAGCATCAATTTTAGTTAATTTAAATAACACTTGGTTGCCTTTGCTTGATACTGAAGTATCTTGAGGAAGACTAAAAATTAACTAACTATTCATCTTTTTTGTAATATAAACAATAAATACACCAGCAACCAGTTATCTATGTCACTATGACACTATAACCAAACAAACATATTTGACATTTAATGTCAAAGACATTTCAGAATCTCCTAAAAAATATAAAAATAAAATTTAAAACCGAATAATAGTTAATTTTTATTTTTATTATTTGTATTCAATTTACCTTGACAACGGTGGCAGATTTGCCACCGAAACGTCGATTTTAAAGTTTTTTTTACTTGTTTTAATTTTTTTGGTTTTTTAGTACTTTTAGTTTCATTTTTGGCGAGTACCCAACTAATTACCCTCTATTAAAGTTTTTATTATAGCGCTTTTTATTAATAAACGAATTATACTTAATTTTTAAGTCTACCCTTAAGAATGTTTAACACCTCACATATTCAGTCAAAGTACTTCCTTTTCTTCTTGTCGGCACTGTAGAATAATCTTAAATAATAATAAAAAACGTTTTTGAATCAATTTAATAAATAAACTTTATCATAACAAAAAAACTGATCCCCAGCAATGAAAATAAAATATTTAAAAACATATTTTTGCTTAAAGGGAAATCCCTGCCTTTGAACTTAACTAAAGGAAACAAATGTTTGCTTTGGCATTACAAAATTCATATTAACCATTTTTGTTAGTACCAATCACCTAGGGCTAGCAGTATAACAAAATTTGTAGGTATTTTCGACCGTACGATATAAATTATTGGGGAAATTTATCGAGTTTGCGATCTCACCGTCTCGTCTGGAAATATGACAGGTCAAATGTCAAAAAATCAGTTTTTTGCGAATATCTCGTTTCGTTTACTTTTAATTGCATTTATATCTATT
The DNA here is from genome assembly GCA_014170235.1 of Listronotus bonariensis. Taxonomy (NCBI): domain Eukaryota; kingdom Metazoa; phylum Arthropoda; class Insecta; order Coleoptera; family Curculionidae; genus Listronotus; species Listronotus bonariensis. The sequence goes on along the minus strand of JACEGR010003584.1, from coordinate 87,235 downwards.
ATTAAAGTTGTAGAACACAAAATTCTTAACAAATTTAATTCTAAGCATTTTTTGGTCATACCAACGGATCCGATAATAGAGGGCGCAGTGTGTAAAGCACTTTAGTGTATGTACATACCTTAGCACGCAATCAATCGTGATATTTAGCAAATACTTAAGTAAAAAGATGACATATTAGACTAAAAATCACGATTGATTGCGTGCTAAGGTATGTACATACAGTAAAGTGCTTTACACTCTGCGCTCTCTATTATCGGATCGTTGGACTGACAAAATGTTTGAATCAAATTTGTAAGAATTTTGTGTTCTACAACTTTTATTATAAATATAAATGCAATTAAAAGTTAAAGAAACAATGATTGTATGTTTTCATTTTTTGTTTCCTTGGGCTTTATTTCTGTAATATTGGTTTATTTAAAAATTCTTGGACATAAACGTCCTAAATAAAAACCCTTGTCAAATTTTGTTTCCTAAAAGTCATGCATATGTTTCTTCTAAAATTGACGTTTCGGCGAAATTAGCCTTCATCAGAATATTATTTCTTTAAAACATAAATTCGTGATAGCCACACACATCTTTTTAAAACAATAAAACAATAGTTGTCAAATTTAGCTGTCTCATTATAAAAAAACAATACAAAACATTTAGATCTTTCACATACATACCGGGTGTTGCTCTGTCGAGCGGGACATAGGGAATCCCATGTAAATTTTGAAGTAGTCAAATATTGGCTCCCTATTGTCATTTTGAGAAAAACCTTGCAAGTATTAGGGACTTGGCTGAAAGAGCACATAGTAAGTTCCACCCAAAATGGAGTAATTTGAGCATTTTTCGGCCAGCCCAAGTAAAGAAGATAAGCACATGTGCTTCACCTGGCATTCTGGTGTCTCCATTGTGCACCCTTGCAACGCTTAGAAATCAACAATAAAAACGCCACCATATCAGGTTTGTTAGTAACAATTAGGAATCATTAATTTATAATGTCATTGCCAAAAAACTGAACAATTTTGCAGTGCAGAATTCGAAAAGCAATCATCGTATTTCAATTGAGCTTACAACTAATTCCTTACAGCGCTGCACTCACTCAGTACTATGAGAGACAATAAAAACAAATTTTTCTGCATTGGGAAGTCAGTTTCATGACGAAAATATCAGGATTTAATCCAAATTAACAAACATGTTCCCTCCATTAACTGCCAGACAATAACTCCCAGTGACGATTGTAAAACTCGTTTCTTGCAGACCCGGCTAAAGTAGCAAGGCTGGCAGACACTGATATCCTGGCACATTCAGCGTGAGCCAGCGATTCTCTGGCTGGACTAAATTTTCATGGCTTTTTATTGGGTAGCTTAGTTTTTAAATGGTCCTAGAAGAAAACCTCGTTTTGGCGAGATTGAAAGGATCACGTCCAGATTTATTCACCATTTGCAATTATTGATTACCGTGCCTTTGAAGTTTCAATTTTTTATCGTCCGTTCTGTTGTCTAGATTTACTTAGTATTACGTGGCTCTATTAGGAAGAAAATAGGCTGCAAACATGTCCGCTTCTCTTCGATAACTATTTTCCTGGTAAAACCATTTTATAATAGTGATATTTTCTTGATTTAAGTAGTTCATTATTTAAAAATGATGTGTCATTGATCTGACAGCTTGAGAGTAAGAGGTTAAATAATTTTTCTAGTATTTTATTATAAACTTCTAATAATACAAGGCGCGTAAGAAGATAGGAGATTCGTAACTTATTTTAGCATTTATCTCTTAGCTGGCGGACTGAGAAGAGCTGAAATTTTGAATACACCGGGTACAACTTTCGTGCTCTTTAAAAATCCTAATAATATTTTCTTCTAAAATAATTAGGGGAGCCAATATTGGACCATCACTTCAAAATTTATATGGGACTCCCTATGTCCCGCCTATTTCAATATCACATGTCCGCAGAAAACTAATTGATATATCAAACTAAAAATGAAAAATAAATAATAGTTTAAAAACTAAACAAACACGCTTTGATATGCAACCGAACTAAAAATTAGAAAATAATAATTTTTTATTACAAAGAGTTTGTATTACAGTAATAAAAGGTCAAACAATGAATCATAATTATATACCCTCAAAATAGAAATATAATAAAATTTAAAATAATAACAGAATAATTCACTTCAGAATAAAAGCGTGGGGTGCATTAATATATTAAATCTTATAATTATTTCATTTGTAGATATTTATGAGGGAGAAGTAATGAAAAAATAGTAAATATTACACCCCACGCTTTACTCTGAAGTGAACTATTCGTTATTATCTTAAATTTTATTTTATAATTCTATTTTGAGGTATATAATTATGATTCATTGTTTGACCGTTTATTACTGCAATAATACAAACTCTTTGTAATGAAAAATTATTTTCTAATTTTTAGTCCGGTTGCATATAAAAGCGATGTTTTTTAGTTTTTTTTTTAAACTATTATTTGACCCAAAAAAATTTTTTGTACACCTGTTAGGTTGCATATATACATATGTTTAATGTTTAACTTCTTATAAACCGCTCAAAGCAAAGGCCTAAACAAAATTACATAATTTTTCTAAATTATATTGGTGTTTTATTATTTATTTAATAGAGCAAAAAAAGTACACCAATATCATACATTGTTGGTTTCTACCGCCCTCATAAAATACCTAATTCGCATCTAACTATAAAAAATGGCGGATCATGCCTGCGGTATTAATTAATAACTTTATTTTTTTACTACCAACCACTTACGTTGGTAATATTGTCACTTAAAAACAATGTTGCCAATAGAAGTATGTGACTGTTCCCAACACTGCGAAATAAGAGTCCTATATAAACGCATACATAAACCGGGGTAGACTGCCAGGAGCCAGTAGTTCTTCTAGTCCTTTTTATAAGGGGTGGCTTCTACTGGTTCCTCTTAGTATTATTATATTTTATATGTCTACTTATTACTTGCCCTGTATATTACTAACTGAGTAAAATTTGTATGGTTTTAGCCATTGATCAGTTTTTCCAAAACGCTGATTTAAAATTCTAAAAAATTGTCCTCGGACACACTGTTTACCAACTTTACATTTAAAAAAGGTTTTAAACTTTTAATTTCATTTATTTTATTGTAATTCTAATAAATAATATTAATTTTTCGGACCAAAGTAACACAATGTGAATATAATGAAAAAAGTCAATATTTCGTTTGGTAATTTTTTTCTTTTTTTTTTTTTTAATAAAGTATATATTTTTAATTATGTGTTGATTAAAAAGTTGAAAAACAAACAAAAAAACTTAGCTTCTAGGGGGACCATTTGATAAAAAAATCAAATTAAAATATTGGTTAAAAACTTTTAATTTTTAAAGTAAAGTCCGGGCAAAGTAAATACCTTAAGATTTTTTGAGACTTTATCAAGAAAGGTATAAGAGATAACAACAAAATAAATACCACAAATCAATGTTAATTAATTGCGTCTACATATTTTGTACTCAATTAAGTTCACAAGTAAACAATAAGTAACTAAATTTAAAATTCAAAATCGTGTCATAATATTCACTTTGCCCAGATTCGCGGTAAAAAGTGGATATGGTGCCCGTAACGTAAATAACTACCTTTAATTACACAAAACTAAAAATTTTATTTAGTAATAAAATTTAATACAATAAAATACTTAAATTCGCGTTTAAACGTAATATCTTAAAAATTAAGAATGTCAGTTGTCACAGATAGGTATAGTTGCCTTCGAAAGCAGAGCATTGTTTATGACAACATTTCAAACATGTCAACGACGTCGAATCCAATCTTCAATTGAATTATTTTCTTTAATATATATTTCACTGCAAATAATTATATAGTATCTTTTCTTCTTTGGCAGTTAGTCTAGGAAAGTTTTTTGATTCTACATTTAGTTTTTTACTAATATTTCTTACTTTATTGTTCTTAAAGTTTTGCTTTTGATCTTCTTTGACATATAGGTGTCTATTATTTTGAGATAGACCTTTAGCTTCGTCCCTTAATCTGACAAACTCTGGAAGTAACGACACCGCTCTTGACTAGTCTGTATAAAGTCGAATAAGCCAACCTATAATTTTTATCAGTACCTACCCTTCACTGACTCCCAAATTTGCATAAATTAGTGGCCGCTTGTATTAGATTTTTATCCCATGAGCCTTAATTAGTTTTGTTTCTGTATTTATTTACAATTTTCAGCAAAATATAAGTTTTATAATCTGCAACTAAATAATCTTAAACCCGGGCAAAGTGAATATCATATCCACTTTGCCCTATTCACTTTGCCCAACACTTCAATCTTTAAGGTTATTTCAAATCCTGCAAAAACTATTAATTTTAATTTCATAATAAGTATATTATAAGAAGTTCCTTTTACACAACAAATCATCAAAGCACTTGCCTTGAAATATTGAAAACTATTTATTGAAAACACAATTTACCGTCGTCCAGACGCTGCGCAACTCGGCCTCTCGCTTAAGTATTTGCCGCTCACTGAGACTTGATAACCAAAATTTTTGTGATCGCGCGGTTAATGTTAAACAAATAGTTTGGGCATAGTGGGGCCGATTCACTTTGCCCGAGGTGTTTACTTTACCCGGGCTTCCCCTAAGTCTTCATAATAATGGCTGCAGATTTATTAATAAAAATACAGTTTATTTAGAATATTATAAGACTAAACACATCTTTAACTTTTTTGTAAAAAATAAAAATTAGGAACCGAAAAAAACAGTTTTTTTCACTTTTCTCGAAAATTTTTGAGGTTAGGGTAAAAATAGTTTTTTCACGACCGTTAAAGAATGCTGTTTTTTAAATCGTTAACATGAAGGTAAAGTACTCCATTCTAGTACACTATACAAAGTGTTAAAAAAATACTTTTTTAACACTTCGAAGCTTTTTTCACACTTTGAATTAGTGTTTTGTTTCAACGCCTACTATAATAAACTCTAATATTAATTTATGCAATGTAACTGTAAACGCGACATCAACTGAACTAAACGGTCAAGTTACCTTCGAATTCGTCATTATTTCGTTTAGTTTATGTGTCACTAGTTTTAAAATTTAACAGTTTGCAAATAAATTAAACGGAAATTATTGAAAATTAATAGTACCTAATAATAAATTTGGATAACTAAGGAATTTAAAAGGAATCTATACTGTTTACTTATTACTTCTACAAAAGTAAGTACATAACATATTTTAAAATTAAATAAGAATTTCATAGTTATAAAAGAGGATTATTGTCACTTAAAAAATAAGGAGGCTATGTGGCGCATTTACCAGAAGGCTGAGTAGGCTGGAAGCCTAGAGCGGCGTTTTTAGGGGGCGGCAGACGTTTTTAGGGGACGGATTTCGATGTTCATTTTATAGGTCGGAAATAAAAATGAGGACCTTTTTTGTCTTCAAAATTATTTTTCAAGGAAGAAAGTATAAAATTAGGGGGCGGCAAAAATTAATACATACCCTACGGGCGGCAAATATGTAAATGCGCCTCTGCCCCTAACGCAATATTTTGGGTCTCGAAGTGTTTTACTTACATAGTTATGATGTCCCTTAACAAAACTATACTATTAGTTTGCTGTAAGGCAATTTTTTTTTGCAATCAGGTATTCCGCCTGGACTATTTTATTAACTTAATCCAATAAAATACATAAAAGTTTTTGCTACAGTTTGCTTAACTTCACATTGTCGTAAACTATGAGAAAACACTAAATCGCTTGAATCTAAGTATCGTCATCCAAGCCGCTTGAAAACGACAGTTCAAGGGTCATAGAACCTTTGTTAACATGGGTTTAAAATGTAAAAGTTTTCATTGTCAATTCACCACTTAAATCGCTTGGAACGGGGTGGTCGGAAGCAGATTACTTAAATAAAGTGTCATTGTTACTACCTGCCTCGAGCATAATAAAATCCTTTTTATGCGCCTCTAGGAGTCTATTGAAACATAATGGAAATTAATTTGTTTAGTGGTTTTAGAATAATGGTATTGTATTTCCTGGATTAGTTTAAATATTCTATTGTAGAAACTCTAGTAAAACGATTTACGAATATAAACTTGACATTAAACTAAAAATATTTTAAAATACTTACTTAAATACTTCAATTCTAACAAGTTAATGAATACTGCCTGAAATCTTTCATAATATGTGACTTAAATTATCCAATAAACATTACCTTTTAAAAAATATTCCTTAACATTATTTATACAGGGTGCTACAGAATTTTGTTGAATAAATTTAAGAGTAGATTCTACTAATGAAAATATAAAAAATATTAATAGGGTCCGTGAATTCCTCGTTCTCAAGATACAGGGTGTATTTTTTAAATATCTTAAATACCCTTTGACCAATATTGTTTTAATTTGGCAATATTATTTATGTCATCAAAGAAGGAATTTAATACTTCATTTAATAAGTTCAGAGCGGCAAGTAAAGAAATATTTCTATTTCTAAAAAAAAGAAAAAACGGTACGCCACTGACTGTGTAAATGTGTGTAAAACTTTTGTATTTTCTTTAGATTAAGCAAATAAAATTTTTTAGATATCCCAAATATTTTTATAAATTTTCCTGTAAAAGGTAAATAAATAGGAGAAATATAAGTGTTTAGTACCTATGTTTCGAACTAACCGACAATCCAGAGCTACATACTTTGATGTACTGTAAACCTGAATCTAACCTGAAACATTGTGGATGCAAATTATTCGTGCAGCCTAAGTTGTTCAAAACAATTTAGAATATTAATTTCTCTTTTGTGATTTTAATAGCTTTGTTCGCGGGTTCGATTCTAAACCGGTTCTGGGATTATTCGCATGCGCAGTGAAAAAGCAGCGTTCGCAGTTAGTAAAAACCTGAATTTTTAGTAACAGTTCTGTGTTCGCGGGTTACAATGGAATCAGTTCGTTACCAGTTCGTAACCTGATTAACAGTCCTGAGATTTTTGTTGGAAATAAAAATTCAGTTCGGAATTTCATGCGCATTTTCGACATGGTCAGCTTGGTTTTCTGTTTTTGTTGTACAGAAATAAACCGTTGTATTACAGTTTATTTGTTTCTGCCACTTTTAGGCGGGTTAATATACCTGTTAAATATTATTTTTATATTTTTGTGATTCTGAGCGTATATGAACAAAGGATTTTTAATTTTATTCCGTATAAATGTATGTATGCAATAAAATAAATAAAGATTTAATTAAAAAATATAGACAATATTAAAAGATTTTACCATTTGTTGTTTGAATTTTACCTTTAGTTAAATACACATACTTATGTTAAAAACGAGAGGAGGCAGGGAATCCCTCGTTCTTCCGCCGAGAGACCTCGAGTGGCTTTCGACAGTATAACAATTTACCTTTTTGTTTGAATTTAATTTTTTTGTGTAGTATCCAATTTAACCATAAAAATCCTAACCAAAAGGCTAGGTTAGAATACATCCTCAGCTGTATAGAAAATCGTTCGCGGTAAATATAAATTCCGAACTAATAAATAACTAGACATGCGCTTTAAAACAATTCTAAACCAGTTCGGTTCTGGTTCAGAATCAGTTCATTTCTAGACCCGCGAACAAAGCTATTATACGATAACTGTGAAGTATTAGTTTAGCTAATACACGTCGTTATTGAAAAAAATATGCCGCAACAATATACAGAAGCCAAACAAGCTATTTTGAAGAAGTATTTTTAAATGAATATGGAGAAAAAGAAGGTAAACTCTGTTTTCCGTGAGTGCGGTATTTAATGTAAGTAACAAATATTTTAATTCCAATGACTTTAAAATTTTACAAATCAAATAATGCAGTTTGATAAATATTTCAACGTCAAAATTAACACGTCAGTTTTTTTAAATTTAGTGTAATGTATGCACCAAAATACGACGTGCCCTAATTTCGATATGACGTCACATAATGTGACGAAACATTGAACATCCTTGGAAAGATCTATATTTATTTTAAAGATTTTGTATTATGGTAGGGGAGCCTAAGAGGGATTTCGGGTTTTTACGACGCGGCAGATTAATATACCGGAGGATACCTTATACCTGGTTAAGTATCTTTCGCCAAATTTGAGCCCCGTATACAGAGCCGGTCGTAAAAAACAAAAATATATCCAGGAGCAGCAAATTTTCAGCGCGTCAGATTAAAATAGGGTAAGTTAATTACATGCTAAACAGTGTACATTCAACTAATCTAACAATTTGAGAGTGACGTTAAAAAAGCGGAGGGCTATGAAGTTGTAAAAAACGTAATTTTTTTCAATCTCAAACGTGATTTTAACAGTATTTTTTTGACATATTTAAGACAATAATTAAAGAATAACAAAAATATATAATCCGATACGACCCAAACGATTTTCACAAGCCGAAATATTAACAGTATTTTTTTGTCATATTTAAAATGTTATAGCCGCTTTTATCATCTAAGCTTTGCAACTCAATAGGTCTCTATGACGCTCGACTATATTCCCATTTAGCATCGTGGGCTCCTCCACTATTATTAATACTTACGGCTACGGCGCCTAAGGTAGTTGTCGTGGTAACCTTGGAATACACCAGAGTGGCTTTCCAGTGACGCAAATAGAGCGCTCCCTGAGTAGCTCAGGAGCATTTCGTTCTACTTTATGGCGTTCCAGTGACGGAAAGTGTTATGCACCTGAGCTACTCCGTTTTCTTTCCCTTGCCCCTCATGCACCAACCCCTCTTTTGGTTTTTGTGCTTTAAACGTGTTTTTATGGTTAATAATGAATTTTTTAAAACTATTTATTTACAATTGAATTAGATATTAAAAAGAGATTAATATTATAAAATCATGAAAGGTATCTCTCTTTTCCTTGTCTAAGGATGCGTTCCAGTGACTAACTTTTAGAGCAGTTCAAGAGCTTCAAGCTCTGGAGCGTGACGCACAAAATTTTTCGTCACTGGAAAGCTACCCAGGCCGATATGGTTGATGTTTATATGGAGACCTTTTATCCTACCTACAGGAAAACTGCCAAACTTTTTGGGAATTAAAAAGGAGAAAATACACTTTGTTAAGAAATAAAAAATTATATATCTGAAAGTTAAAAACTCTTAAATCGCTTAATACAATTGTTACAAAAAGTTCGAGGATTCCATGAAAAGAAAAACATTGTGTGAAATTTTTTCATATATCATACATTATTGAAATGGCAAAGTTGCTAATTTTTAAATGTTTAAATGATTTTAAATTGATAAATATTTACTTTTCGAAAAAGCATAACAAGTCGTTTCCGGTTGAAAAAAATAGTCAAAAATTTAAATTGAATTTTTGATGCATTGGCGCCCATAGCTCCTAGTCTATAATGGTTGACGTTTTCGTAAAGTAAATAATTTATATTAAACTAGCCGACCCTTGTCTACTTTGTTGGACGTTAATCTATGAACTTTTTGTTTAATTAGAATAAAATATAGCCTATAACACTCCTGAATAGTGTACCTTTCTGATTGTAAAATAATTTTTATGATCGGTTCAGTATTTCCGAAGATTAGCCCTTACAAACTAAGAAACAAATAAAGTTACAAACTTTACCTCTTTATATTAACGTCTGTCCTTAAAGTTTTGGCACAAAACTCATTGTCTTTAATTTTAACAAAAACAAAATAATATCAAGTTGCCTTTGAAAAACAAAAGTTTATTTACTTTATTTACTGTCAGCTTGAGATTTATTTATTTTAAAGTTTTCGCTTTAAGATGTCGTATAAATTAGAAATAAGAAAAAGTATCTACAAGTTAGTTTGGCGGATACCCAAAGCTGAAATCTGTCGAATATTTCAGAATGAAAACATTTCACGCAGAACCATTTATAGAACAATAGCGGAGTGCGAGCAGGGAATACCATGTCTGAATTTCCCAAAAGTGGAAGACCACGTGCATTTACCGCACAGAGGTCAAAGAGATTGGTGAGAAGAGCAAAAACCAGATTGGAATGTCAACGAGGAGACTGGCTAGGCAATACAGATCTTCTAAGCGTACGATATTGTTGGAATTGAGGAGGAATCGTCTTAAATATCGAAAGAGACGTAAGTGCCCTAAATACTCTTAAGCGCAGCTTCTTCGTATACCAAGATGTTGTCGTCAACTGAGGCGGGTACATTCTGCCAATGAAAAAATCATTATTTTAGATGACGAAAAGTATTTCACTTTAAGTAATTCTGAAATGAAGGGAAACGATGGATTTTATACGGACAACGTAGAAGAATGCCCTGACAATGTTAGATACATGCATAAAGCGAAATTTGCAGATAAAATCCTTGTCTGATGCGCAATTTCTAACAGGGGTGTATCCCGACCTTTTGTGGGAAGAGTGAGGGGTGAAGCTTTGAATAGTCAGAGCTATATTGATAACTGCCTTTCCAAATTGCTTCAGTTTGTCCGCGAACATCATGCTAATGACGATATCATGTTTTGGCCAGACCTAGCATCATGCCATTACTCAAGAGATACCCAAAACTGGCTTCGACAACACCACATACCTTTTGTTCCCAAAAACGATAATCCTCCAAACTTGCCGCAGGCTCGCCCAATAGAAGATTTTTGGGCTGTACTGTCTAGAAAGGTTTATCATGGAGGCTGGGAAGCACAAGATGAGGAACAATTAAGACGGCGAATTTACGAGAAATTAAGACAAATTGAACCGAATTCCGTCCAGGACCTCATGAGAGACATTGGAAGAAATTTGCGTCTGGTAGAGCAGAATGGGCCACTCCACATAATTCGATAGTATAGTTTAGTTAAGTATTGAGTTGTAATTTATGGTAACTAGTTAGTGTTTAAATAAATTTCTTCATTAAAAAAACGATAAATATTGTGTGCCAAAACTTTTAGGACATACGTTATTAGTATAGATAAACCAACTATTTTTTGTCCTTAAGATTTTTCGTTTTTAAATTTACTTTTATAAGTTATGTGGCAAACCCAACTGATATATGTTTCATTGAAAAAATTATCGCTGTGTCATCCCTAGAGAATATCCAACCGATATATATCTTTACAGCTCCGTTGGGTTTTTTGGTATCAGTTTGCTTGATAGAACTTCTTGTATAAAGCTGCAAGGAATATGGATTATGGAGAAAAGGACATGTGCTAAAATAAAATGTTTCTGGCTTCTCTTGGATTTTATTTTTCTTTTACCGGTGATTTTTAAAAATTGGACAGTAAGTTAAATACAAAACAACATAATTTGACTGGCATAATTTGGTATAATTTACAAAAATTAACATGTATAGTTAATAGGAAATTACAAAAATTAAATTTTATTTTGTTGTTTTTGTGTCCGCTGTTTGAATCTTAAACATTTATTTTGTATAATTTTAATTTTAAAAAGCCCATTTTAGTTTTCTTTTAATTCTTAACAAAATTTTTTACAAAATCTTTTAACTTTTTTTAAAACGGTTTTTATGTTTGTTAATGTCCCATTTTAAGTACTTCAAGTTCTATTTTAAAGTAATTTTTTAACTTATTTCTTTTACGCATGCAATTCGTTTTTTCGTTTTTTACTTTTTTATTATTTTTTTTACTATAAATTAAAGGCATTTCCTTTTTTTATTATTATACAGGGTGTTTCCTAAATACGGTACGAAACTTAGGAAGGTATTCGTAAAAGTTTCTATAAACATATATCCGGACTTGCTTTATTTCTGAGATACAGGGCTTTAAGGTAAAAAAAAATATGTTTTTAATATCTTTAAAATGCTTTAAACAATTTAAATTAAATTTGGTACACTCATTAAAGGTAATAAGGCTTGTAAAGCTCTACCAATATTAGGATTAGTGGGTCTTGGGTCCAGTGGCGTCTCAGTGGAGAAAAACTACACCATTGACTTTTATAAAACTTTTGTTTTTTTTTTTTCAATTAAGCAAATAAAAACCTAACTTTTTATTTTTATGTACTTTCTTCGTATCTTGCCTAGTTTTCAAGAAAAACCACTTTAATTAATTTTAAATAATAGTATCTATAAAAGCATAAAATAAAATCCAGAATTAAAAAGTAAACAATTCTAACTTTATAATAGAAATAAAATTAAAATTTTTAATGAAAAGCTTGACTGCTCGTTTTTTTAGGTTATATTATTGTTAATTTTTTATTTTTTATTATGTGGTCTATGGCTTCTTTTAAAAAGAAATTAAAGTAACTTTTTTTTTTCGCGAAAATGGAGCTAGATAGGAGAAAAATTTAGGAAAGTTGCACTTTTTAATTGCTTCCTTCAAAAAAAATATATATATACTTTGTTTTGTAATTAATATTGGCTCTGGTACTTACCGAGAAACGCCTCTGATGAAGACAATAAGCTAAATCTATATAGTGCTTTACAAGCGCCTTGTTACAGTTAATACGTGTACCAAATTTAATTTAAATCGGTTTTTAGGAAGATTAAAAAAATAAAATAAATTAAATTAATTATTTTGCAATCTATATTCCTTACCATTTAGGTATAGGACTAAAGATATCTATGAAACTTTTAATATTAAATCAATAAAGAGCATCTCTTTAACACTAACAAACATAATTATACACCAAATCATAAAAGGGGAAAGATTATCAGAAATTCATTTTACAAAACAGAGCGAGATTCATCAACATTTAACAAGGCACCGTAACAGCCTGGTAAAACCTCAGGTACGCTCACGGCAGGGCATAAATTCAATTTATTTTACTGGTGTAAATGAGTACAATAAGCTTTCTAGTAAAATTAAAAAAATAAACTTAAAAGAATTTAAAAATAACATTAAAAAAGAAATTCCTTTATACATTGAGATTTAGTTTTGTGACCGATTTTAAATGTAAAATTTTGTAAAGTACTCGTAATGCTGATAATTTAAGCTGTCTTGTTGTAACGAAAACATCAATCTATGAATTCAGCTTAAATCTTTGGAAATTATTTATCTATACATTTTAATCTTCTAAGCACTGATCAGTTCGACTAGGTTTTTTACTAATATTTGCAAAGATATGTGCTACTGAATTAAAAAGAAAAATGCAAAATATTTTTTACTTTTCTTTTTATAAAGAATGTTATAAACATTTTTAAAAGAAATAATATACCGTAGTTTTTGTAACAGCAAAAAATGCATCTCGTACATTCTATCAAAAACAGACAAGACTTGATCTAGTGGTAGAATCAAAGCGTTATCAAGGGAAGTATAAAAATATCTTATCGTAGTTTTTATTGTTATTGTTTCACAAAGCAGTAACAACGATGGTAAAATGTTATTTCTGCGGCAATAAAATAGAATTTTAATTTTTACTAATAAAATGTTCCACATTATTACTTGAAACGCGAGAAACCCGAAACTATAAAATACTTACAACAAGAGCTATATTTTACCATTACAATAAAACCTAACCCACTAACATTTTAGTAAGTGTCAGGAACTAACCATTGTAAGAGGCCCCAATTGTATTTTCGCCACCAATTTAGTGTCAATGGTTTAGTATTCAGGCCATAAGAGCCTCATATTTTACTGGGATTTCATCCCTGTCAGGCCGAAGGGCTCCTAAATGTCTACCTCTCTTATGTTTAAGTGCTTTTACTTGTATTACTGCATTTATTATTAGTTTTAAAACTTAACCGTTATATTGCTGGGTTTTAAAATAAAACATAAAGTAACAAGATTTCTGTAGTTTAATAAAAGAAATATGACGCAGTGAAATGTAAAGAGTGTAAAAGTAAGTTCTGTGGCAAAGAACTTATAATAATGATATTCTTTATTTCCACAAATCATTGTTACAACGACGAAGAAACGTCACTACAGAATAAATAAAAAAATAGTTTAAATTTACATTCATTTAAAATTATTCCATTTGTTAAAAACAATTAAAATAAAACAAAAATACAGGTGGTGATAAAATCATTAACAGACATCACAATTAAAATATCTAGTAATAGTTAAACAGATTATGATCAATAATCAAAATTAAAAGAGTAAAAACACTTATCCTGCAAGAACTGTATCACAGCCCTTTGAAATTTATTCTTGTTCTTTATTTCACACAAGGTAGGTGGCAACGATTTATAAGCCTTGACAGCACGGTAATAAGGTCCTCTCTCAAAGAACGTTAAATTATGAGAAGGAATACTAAGATCACTCCTGCCTCTGGTGACAATTGTCATTGAGTTTGAATAAAAATCGGAGTTTACAGTGAATAAATGGGGATTTTTCGTCACAAACATTACTAAGGCAAAGAAATATAGACTAGGGACAGTTAAAAAGCCTAGGCTATTAAAATAGGGTTTACAAGAAGCTCGAGGATGCACTTTAAGTATGCATCTGATAATACGCTTTTGGGTTTTTAAAGATATTAATTGCATGAGTAGAAGATCCCCAAAACAGAATTCCATAACTTATAAGAGACTGAACACAAGCAAAATAGAAACTGCGTATACTGTCTACAAAAAGTGCATCTCTCAATCTTCGCAACAATACACATGTACTGTTCAGTTTAGACTGCAGTGAGTGAATATGATCTTTCCAACTTAGGTTTGAGTCTATTATAACTCCTAGAAATTTTATGTACCTTAGAACCCGATGGCAACACTGACACTTGCCTGTAGTTTTTGCAAGCTTACGATCACCATTTTTGCAGATTGGGACTACTTTTGCTTTCTTAAGCTCAGTAGGAAAGACTCCCGAAGTAAAAGACTCATTAATCATGTGTGCGAATGGTTCACAAACCGATTCACCTGCAAATTTGAGAATTCGAACTGGAATCTCGTCAAGTCCAGCAGAGAATTTATTTGGGAGATTCATAATAATTCGGAAAGCCTCTGATACATCAACAGGTGTAAGAAACAAAGTTGGATAGTTACCTGAGGGTTCCAATGGTGTGTTAATGCGAGCAGGCATGGGTAAATTAAATTGTTCACTAAATAGTTCTGCAATGATTTGGGGGTCCTCTACAAGCTCATCAGTCTCCAAATGTAGGGAGATATCAGAATATGAAAAAAATTATTATGTTATGTGTGTTGGACTGGGTAAATGTGTTACTTTTTTTGTCTGACAAGTTTACCACAATGTTTAACATGCAATCTTTAAACATATTGCCCAAAATCGTAAAGATTTTTGTCACGAATCACGCCTAGTCCAAAACTTGAACATGTGTGTGAGTCTTATGGTTTCATGACAGTAACCCTTACCTACCATTTTTGTCAAAATATTAAAAAATTGCATGTATAACATTGTGGTAAACTTGTGCGACAAAAAAAGTGACGCGTTCGCCCAGTCCGACACAGAAACATCCAACATTGGCATGCTGGGTTAAAGCGCCTCTTCCATATTTGGCGGTATGAATATTTGTGGTTGACTCGTCAAAAGAAACCATGCTACAAAGGTTTTTAAAGTGTTCTTATTATAAAATCCATTTTATTACTGGCCTAGGAACCATGGTCTTACTAAAGTCCCTAAATTCTCATTAAAAAATACCAAATAATTTTAAAGTTAGAAGAAGGGGACGCACTGTAGAATAAAAAAAGTTATTTATTATATATACAATTGCTAAATAACTGATATGTTGTATCGACTAACATGATTAATATTTTTATATGTACGTCTTTAGGCATTATAAAACTTAATCGGTAAATACTAAAACGGCCAAAGAAAATTTTCTTTGAGCGACAACAATATGTCGAGAAAAATCTTTAGCTATCTATTCACTTTCTAATCTGGGAAATTGTTATAAAGGAATTTCTATTGGAAAAACTTATTTCAGAAACCCTACGGAGCTGTAAAGTAATGACAAATCAACTTGAGTTTCTTCCAGAATACCGAACATTTTTTTGAAGTACTTATTTATTTCGTAGGTTTATTTAAAAAAAAATGTATAAAAACCTGCTTTAAGTTAGAAGAAAAAAAGTGGATAAGGAGGCAAAAAATAAAGTTATTGCAAATGTAATCTAGAAAAGTTTTTAATAAATTTTATTTTTATCTTGTGAGCACAATTAGATAAAAGATAAATGAGAATTAAAAAAAAGTTTTTAATTTTCTTTAACTTTCATTTTCTTAACAGCGTAATCACTATCTAATAGTGCAAAAAAAAACAAAGATTTCTAATGGCAAAATATTAGAATTTAAATAAACAAATGTTTAAAGTTCATAATAGAATAGGGTCATCGTAAAAAAAGTATTTAATCTTAATAATTTTTCAGTTTTTTTGAGAATTAACTTATTTTTTAAATGTTTTATGACATGAATAATTTAGTTTCGATGTTTGAATGTAAATTAAATTTTTATTCAATTCTAAGAGCTTTAAAGATATTTAATGAGGGACTTTAAATTTATCCAAAATGTTGCAACTTTTTGTTCTTTCCTATTTCTATTCTATTTCCATTTTTTTTTATTTTTGGTTCCTTCAGGTCCAATCCACCACTCTCCCCCTTCCGGACTATGCTTTCCAGGGCTTCGTCGGTGGAAAATCTGGATAATCAAGCTCGTAGCTCCCAGAAATTCCAAAAAGAAAACAAAATAATTCGACAATCGATGCAATGCATAAATTGTCGGCTGTCAAACCAAGACCTGCTACTGGTGTTACGTATAACCTTTACTTTCACTATTGTCAGTTCCCATGGCACGCCCATCTATTTTCCGCCATTTGAAAAATACCTCGTGTTCACCACCAAACAGGATACCATTAGCTTATAGGAATCTTCGTTCACAGCGCTTAGATCCAGAAGAAAGATGCCGTCAATTTAGCGTGAATCCTTCCTTGATCCCCGAAGGTAAAATCGTCCGTACGGCACCTCTAACCGTCACTCCGGGAAGAACTTTGTAGTGCTTTACGCACGTCCGCACTGTCCGGAGGTCAAACAAAGAGTTTTGTTCTTTCCTGTATGTACCATTATTCTATTGTTTACAAAAAAATACCTGTTAGAATCGCTATAAATAATTGTTTTAAAATATTTAAATTTAAGTTGTTTACTGCAGTATTAGTGACTAAGCAAAAAAAAGTTTTTTTTTTGCTTATTTACTAATAAGAGATCCTAATATAAAGCAAGATTTAATTAAAATCCCTGGCCATTTTTTAGTTGGTACCTTTCTTTTGATGAAGACAGATGAAGCTGTTAAAGTTTATTTTTTAATGTCCATTTTTTCATAACTTTTCTACCACTCCGAATATTTCCACAAAATTAAGTACATTTTTTTTGACATTTTTCGCTGTAAAAATTTAAAAAATAATACGAGTGTTGTTTGAACAAGATTTGTATTGAATTTTTTAAAGAAAAAAATAGTATACCACTGCTTTTTCTTCGAATGAATATTATTTTTGAACTTCTTATTTACTTTGGGGATTAATTTGGACTTTTGCCATTTTTCTGTAAAACGAATGAACGAATTTTTGTTTAAAATAATAAAAGCAATGCATGGTAGTATTGCCTAAATCTAATATGTCGTTGTATTTGTAAGTTAGGTTTTTGACTGTGCAATAGCTTTCTAATAGCAACAACTTTTTAATGACATTAAAATTGTAGCAATGTAAGTATTGCACTTTACTATAATGAAAATTAGACAAACACCAAAAATTTTACATAGAAAACACCACATGAGATTTAGGCGATTTTGCCATGCATTAAAATTACTTTTATTTTTATTTTTTTCAAAAACACCGTTCGTCGTACGGAAAAATTTTAAGAGACCAAATTAACCCAAAAGTAAAGACCTAAGTATTTTAAAAATAATATTGATTTAATTCTTCTAATTTGTACACTTTATATGTGGAATATTGTTCTCATATCTGGGGCATGGCGTCCCCCCACAACCCTAAGCATTCTTGATTCTATTCAAAGAAGTGTTTTTCGTCTCATTAATGATCCTTCACTTACAAAAGGGCTTCCTTCTCTTGCCCATCGTCGGGCTGTATAGTATAGTTCCTCCACTCACGGTTCCCACCAGAGAAACTCGTGGTTCCGCGCGTATGCATCCCTATACGGTCCAACTGGACAGGCCCCGAACTTCCCACTTTGTTCGTTCTTTTATCCGTAGAGTTTCTAGATTGTGGAACCTGCTGCTCGCGGAGGTTTTTCCTTCCCCCCAAAACTTCAAGTATTTAAGTCCCGTGTCAACAAACTCCCTTTTACCTCGCTTAAGACACCCACGGTACGTTAGTATTTCGGCTTTTAGCCTTCGTGGTTTCTCCAAAGATAAGAAAAAAAATGAAGTGCCGTATGTTTTTTTATTCAATATAAATCTTGTTTGAACGCCACTGGTATTTTTTTACAGCAAAAACTGTAATGCAGTAGTCAAAGGAAGTGTACCAAGTTTTGTGAAAATATCTGGAATGACAGGAAAGTTGTTAATAAAAATGCTTTTTTTTTTCTAAAAATTTTAACACCCTATATCTCAGAAAGAAAGAATTTTCAGACATCATTATATTTTGTTATTATTATTTTTGTAACTTCCTTGCATTTTATACAATTTTATACTAAAAAAACACCCATGTATATTTAAATAAATTCAAAAGTTTTACCGAAACAAGAAAAAGAAATAATATTAAAGCTTTATTTTTACGTTAAAATTTTTATCGACCACATCTTATATTAACCCTGCCTGAATGATTTTCCACAAGAGTGACTCTTAAGGGCAGAAAATTAACGGTTGAGAAAGAAATTATTAAATTTGCAGTTATTGAATATTAAAACTGTATATTTCAGCAAAATTGAAGGGTTCTTGACTCCAATAGAGTAAAGAGCATTTAATATAAAAGCAAATTAAGTTTTTAATGGTAAAGTGGTTACCACAAATACAAAATTATTCTCTTATATTTTTACGCCTACATAACTTTATTTTCATTTTTTTAAATGTTTGAATTTGACCAAGAAGTTTTCTGTAGAGTGCCATAATTTTGCGACATGCAATGCCAGAAATTGGGGATACTACATCACATATTAAACTCAAAACGTTCTTGATGTTTCGATATTTTCTTAATACGCGGATTTTGTTGAGCCTAGTAATGCGTATTGCGACGATTAAAGATACCATGATTAATGACCATACTTTCGTCGGACCATATTGTTTTTGAAGAGAAATTCAAATTTTCTTTACACGCGCGTGTATACCACTCGCAAAAATATTGGCACGTCTTAAATTTATGGGGTGATATCTATTTTTACGCAAAAGAAATTGAGCTGTGGATTTGGCTACTTCTACATTTTGTTTAATTTGCCAAGTTGATATGTTAGGGTTCTCAACAACTGCTTGTAAAACATTATTTGGGGTTTCTTCTAAAGATTCTCTTTTTCGAGATAAAACTGGCTTTTTAAATTTCGAGCCAGCTGTAAGAAAATGGAATTACATGGCTGTTTTCTTTCTAAATATGTATAAAGATACATTGCCGCTGTATTTACAGTATTTTTGTGGCACAAAATGTAGCACGTTAGATTGTCAAACTTTTCTTCATGGCTATAATTGCCACCCGACGATAATATCACAATACATATTAACTATTCACCAATAAACAATAATAAAGACAACAGTAACAATAAGAACAATTGCTCTAAAAACAACAACTTGACAAACAGGGTAATAACGACAAATACTATTTTATAATGATAATTAAATTATGTTGCAGATCGGTAACAGGTATTAACGTCCAAGCATTTGTTTGCAAGGCCTACTTAAAAATAACTTTAAAAAATAGAAAAAATGCAATTTTGCTTTTTAATAAAAATTAAAATATGACATGTGATACATTGTTGAATTTGTAATAAAAAATGGGATCAGATACAAGGTGTACTTTTTTTCGAGCCATATAAAAAAATTAAGTTGATGATGGTTTCTTGAAAACGAAACGTTGGGTATAAAATCTAAAAATACCATCATGTAGTAGCTAAAAAGTGCCAATAAAAAGTGTTATTAGTTTTTTATATCTCTTCAAATAAAGTCAGAAAAAAATAAAATCCATAAAGTCAAATTTTGGTTTTTGCCAAATATCTGAGCAGGCCATGAAATTTTTAGTTTTTAAACGGCATGTAAATAATAATATATAAAACACAACTTTTTCCTAATTTAACCTAAGCTGTATCTCCAATAGGTACTGAGATTCCCATGCTTAGGATCCTTATTTTGGACATACTGTATTGTATTATTAATACATTATTAATACACATACTCACATATCGTTTAAAGAAACTGGCAAAATCAGATGAAACACAAGACAAAGTAAAATAATTAAAGGCAAAACACAAGCAGTTAGAAAGCTCATTTGAAAAGCTGCCGCGACCGAACTGTTGTCGTTTATTATTCATAATTCTCATGCCTATTTTCACTTATTTTATTATAAGGCTTAGTTCAATTTCAACGAGCAAACATTATACCTGCTTGAGCCACAATGCACTGTTGACACAACTTGATAAATTATAATGGATTGCCTGCAAATTTTCAAAGGACAAATAAATAATTACATGAGCGAACGAGATTGAAAACTAAACATTATAATAGATGTAACCGAACCCTTGGAATGGTTTTGTTCGAGCACGACACTTCATTATTAACGCCTGACTGACAGGTACTTAAAGATACCGTGCCTGAGTGAAAACCGCGGAAATTATAAGGTTCATTCCGAAATATGTCAGAGAACGGTTGTTCTGATCTTTGATATTGGACAACAACTTAATTATTATTTTTTTCACAACCTTTTAAGAAATGCATTTTTTAATAGTTGACATGAAGATAAAGTACTCTATTTTATTCCACTACATAAAGTTTTAAAAAAGTAACTTTTTTACAACCACACAACACTTCAAACCTTTTTTTCACACTTTGAATTGGTGTTTTGTTTCGATGCCTACTACAATAAACTTAAATATCAATTTATGCCATGCAACAGTAAACGCGACATCAACTAAACCAAACGATCAAGTTACCTTTGATTCCGTTATTTCTTTTAGTTCATGTGTCACCAGTTTCAAAGTTTGATAGTTTGCCTATAAATTTAATAGAAATTATTTAAAATTGATAGTTATAAAGAATTTAAATGACTAAAAAACTAAAAAGGGAGTTATACTGTTTAAGTAACATTTCTACAAAAGTAAGTACAAACAATTTTCTAAAATTAAATCATAACGGCATAGTTATGAAAAGGATAATTGTCTTTTAAAAAATAAGAAGGTTACGATTTTTGTTGTAATATATGTACAGGGTGTTACTTAATGGTATGTCATAATTTTAAGGAGGCATTCCTGGACCGATTTTAAGTCGAAAAGTTCATATAAACGTGGGCCCCAAAGTGCTTAGTTATTAAGATACAGGGTGTTAAAGTTTTATTTTATTTTCACTTTTTAATAAATTTTTCAATGACGGTTTGAGATATTGAACTGAATTTTGGCACAGGATATTATGGCATAAAAACACACTTTTCAGATGTTCATTTAATTTTTTTTTGCAACCAGTGGCGTAGCTATGACGAATTTTCAAAACAATTTTACAAAAAAAATACTACGCCATTGACTTGGGAAAAAATTATGGTTTTATAATAATTATCAATCAATTACAAACAAAAATCCCTCTTTCAATTTTGCCGTAAATCTTACCGTTTGGGAGAAATCGTTAATTAAGAAAATGTCTTATGTACCCAAATTGCATCTTGAAAAATTATTATTGAAATAAATCAAGTTAGCTTTGCTCGTTGCCAGCGATTGTTGTTATGTTGTAAACATTATGACACTGACGTTAATGATTATTCTTGATTGTGTTAAACTTTTATTTTATTTTCAATTTTAAATACATTTTTCAAATATTTATTTTTAAGCTATTTTCTTACAAACTAGTGAACAAAAAGCAATAACAATTAAATACAATACATACATAATTTACAAAAAATGTTGGAAATGACCACTTCCGCCTCTATGCAGGCTTCTGCTCTTCTTCTCATTGAATTACGAACCTTTTCAAAATTCCAGGCGTGTTTCGTATAGTTTCACATCCGTCAATAATTCTATTTCTGAGTTCTTCTAATGTCACAATTGGTGTATGATAAACTAATGTTTTTAGGTGTCCCCACAAATAAGAATCTAGGCTTTTCAGGTCAGGCGATCCAGGTGGCCAAAATTGTGGTCCTCCACGGCCTATCCAATGATTTTGGTAGGCTCTCAAAACAACAATCGCTGGCAACGAGCAAAGCTAACTTGATTTATTTCAATAATAATTTTTCAAGATGCAATTTGAGTACATAAGACATTTTTTTAATTAACGATTTCTCCCAAACGGTAAGTTTTACAGCAAAAATAAAAAGGGATTATTTATTTATAATTGATTGATAATTATTATAAAACCATAAATTTTTCCCAAGTCAATGGCGTAGTATTTTTTTGTAAAATTGTTTTGAAAATTCGTCATAGCTACGCCACTGGTTGCAAAAAAAATTAAATGAACATCCGAAAAGTGTGTTTTTATGCCATAATATCCTGTGCCAAAATTCAGTTCAATATCTCAAACCGTCTTTAAAAAGTTTATTAAAAAGTGAAAATAAAATAAAACTTTAACACCCTGTATCTTAATAACTAAGCATTTTAGGGCCCACGTTTATATGAACTTTTCAACTTAAAATCGGTCCAGGAATGCCTCCTTAAAATTATGACATACCATTAAGTAACACCCTGTATATAATATTAATAATATATAATTAAGTTTAAATAAATAAAAAATGTATTAACCGAAAATTTTTATACGGTCGTAGAAGAAACATAGTATGTAACAACACATGCATAAAGTGTTTTTTTTACTCATGGGATTGCCGTACTCGCCTAGCGGATCATGCTTTCAAACTTTCATTCGTTAAAATAAGTATCACTTTATGCATTTGTTACATAAATAACTACTTTAGTACACCATAAAAAGTGTTAAAAGGTAACTTTTTTTAACACTTTGATGCTTTCACACTTTAAATTAGTGTCTTGTTTCAATGCCCACTACAGTTTATTTAAATATGAATTTAGGCAATGTATCATCAACTAAACTTTATGTCTAGTTACCTTTGATTTTGCCATTGTCTCTTTTAGTTAATTTGTCATGAAATTTAGGCTTTGACAGTTTGAGAATAAAATTGATAGAAATTCTCAAAAATTAATAGTAATAATAAATTTGAATCACCAAAAAAATTTATACTGAGTTAATATTGATTTGTACACCAAGAAAGTAAATATAATTTCTAAATCTAAATATTCGTAACCCTTAACTGGTGAGTCTGACAGACTTCTAAGATTCCCATTATAGTAATTAACATTATAAAATAGTTTTCCTTTTTGCCTGTTATTCCTGGAAAAAATATATATAAAGCATTTTTCTTTCTTTATCTTTATATTGGCTGTCACAGACTTAAATACTTTTACAAACTTTATTTCTCTTGCATACTGAATTTCAATTTTTTAATAGACAAGGTAATTTATGTATTATAAATATTATATCAAAAACTTACACACATAATGGACTTCTTTGCAAGTTAAAATTAAATTACTTTTTAAACTTTGCTCGGTATGAAAATTATTAGGTAAAGCTTTCATGAAAAGTCAATACATTAATAAACAACAAAAAAAAAATTAAAGATACAAATATTAAGCACATATAGCTTTATTTACTGTAAAAAACCTAAGTATTAGGGGAAAGTGGGGAGGCTTCATACAGTTTTTATATTTTGCTTTGTGGAATGCCGTGTTTTAGATATATCTCTTTTAATTATTTATAACACACTGATAGCTTAACTATTTTATATTATATTAGAACCTTAATATTATAAAAATTCACATGCGCGAGTTTCCATAAGCCTTTACAAAAAAAAAGCAAAATGTATGGATGCACCCCATTAGTGGGGTACAATTATACAACCGGAGGGGCACATTTATCATCACTATTTATTCGTCATAATTATTGTTTATTATTGATCTTTTAACATACTTTAAAAAGCACATATACAATTTTTTAACATACAAAACAAATAGTAAAATTAAAAATTAAAAAATAGTTTTTATCTAAATCTGTTAATGCCCATTTTAACATCGAGATAGGTTGGTGATATAACATAAGTAACAACTGGTGAACAGAGTGTGATTACACGGTCTTTACGTTACATGTATGGTTATCTACTTGGGACACTTATTAACATTATTTGTTTTAGTAAGATATTTATTAAAACTAACAATCTCAAAATGTTAAAAAGTTATTGCTTATACATTATTTATTATATTAGGTAAAAAAACTCTAGTTAACACAAAGATACCTTAACTTACAAAACCTAAAATTATTATGCCTATGTTATTAACAGATTATGAGATCTGTGGTAATATCAGCAATATGTATGATAAATCAACTGATCCGTTTTTTTGACATCTAAAAACACAAAATTCATAAAGCACCCTGTTTTTTTTTCCGTAAAAATGAAAACTTTACTTCGGTTAAACTACTTCATATATAATTTATAACTATAATCGTCCGTGTAACAAAAAATAGTTATTAAAAAATAATAATAAAGGGCCAGGGGTACATTTATAGAGAATGAATGTGCCCCATATACTTGTGTATGAATTTGCCCCATCACATGCTAATTAACAAAAAATATGCAATAGAAAAACCGTCTTTATCTATAATAATTTACACTCCAAATCAGTGCCTCTTTATTATTATAATTAGAATTAAATAGCAATAATTAATCGAAAAAATAGTAACTAGTCACAAAATATGTCCAAAGTTTCGTTATGAAATTACTTATGTGTGTCAAAAACACGTATCGTGTTGGGCACACGCTTTTACCGCACCAAAATTCTAAAACTTCACTAGTCTGTATACACACATAAAAACTGTGCACACTCACTTACATATTTTTACTTCGTGTCTAACTTCAGATAAACTTAGTGTCTGTAGGTGTCCCTTGTATGAATCCACCCCACTTTCCCCTACGCGTTTAAGAAAATTATCTGAAAGAAAAAAATTGGTATTGAGTAAGGGTCATTGTTTTGTACTTCTTAGCTTTTTAAAAATCAGTTAGGGCTTATTTATAAACTTTAATTTAAACTAAGACAGTAAAATTAATTGTTGGAACGGTATATATGGTCTCGTAAGGTAATTGAAATATATGTTTCACTTTAAATAATTTAAATAAATTAAAGCCCTAAAAATCTGTTTCCTCCCTTTAAAAAACGCAATTAAATATACAGGTCGTGCCAGCCTAATACGTAAAGATTTAGTTTTAGTGTGTTGAACATTGGCATTAGACAAAACATTTCGGCAACGCACGCATTGGACACGATTTGTTTTTGCTTTCAACCGTTTTCTTTTCATGCCAGTTTTCATAAATTTTAAGCAACCAGAAATTTCACTAAATTTGTTGACACTACTTTTAAAACTGTTATAATATAAACACATTACATTCAAAGTTACGTCAGCTTCCAAGTCTTTGATTTCTTCTAAGCAATAAAAAATTGTCGTGCTTTTCTATATATAGGGTGTCCCAAGTTTATTTATACACGAAATAACTTCGCCCCTGTACAAGATACCAAAATAAACTTAAAATATAAAGTTTTTACTCGGATACAATCTTTTTATTGACAGTACTAGTTAATATACAAGGTGTCTTAAAAACATAGTTTTCCAGTGTTAAGTGGGTTTTTAATGGAACACCCTGTATATTTTAATAAATTTAGACTCTGTAATAAATTCTACATTAAAAATTTAAAACTCACTATACGTCAATTATTGCTGGTTTTGAGATATTAGCAGTAAGTTGATATACTTATTAAGGATCAATAGTAAAAAAAATATTTTGGTTCCAATTATGTTTAAACAATTCTGTCACTGTCAGAGTGATAAATAGTATAATAAAATGTATTTAATTACTTTCCATTGTAAAAAACATTCAATTGGACTGTCAGCAATTTAGTTTATTTTAGAGATATATTTAAATATTTGAACTAAAAATACAGCAATACGTCAATTATGACTGGTTTTTAGGTTAGGTAAGTAAATATGTATTTAAAATTAACTAAATAGCTGACTTACCTAATTACCTATCAGTATTTTTACAAAAGAAGGTAATTAATTACATATTATTATATAATTGCTCACTCTGACAGTGACTGAAATATTTTAAAATAATTGGAACCAAAATATTTTTTTACTTGTTAATGAGTATATCAGAATACTGCTGATATCTCAATAACCAGCAATAATTGATGTACAGTGTATTATACATTTTTGATGTAGAATTTAATACAGAGACAAAATTTGGTAAAATATACAGGGTGTTTCATTAAAAAAACCTACTTGACTATAAAAAAATATGTTTTAGAGACACCCTGTATATTAAGTAGTGCTGTCAATAAAAAAATGCATTCAAATAAACATGTTTTATTTAAACTATATTTTTGTATCTTGTACAGGGTCAAAGTTATTTCGTGTATAAATAGAGGACACCCTGTATATACAGGGTGTTTCCTTAGTACGGTATAAATTTCAGGGGTGATTACTTTTGTTCTTTATAAAAAAAAGTGCCCATAAGCGTATGTCCAAATTTGCTTCATTTCTAAGATACAGGGGCGTTAAAGCTTTTAGGAAAAGTCGTTTTTTTAATTTTAATAAATATCGTAAAAACCCTTTTAGCCAGCGCCCCATGTGCTTAATATTAGAACGAAACTGATAAATTTCTTAACTTGATTGGTTAAGTTGGTCATCTAGCCTTTTTAATATTTAAATAAGACAGTTTAATTTAAGAAATTTGACAGTTCCGTTGGGCTTTTTCGCACATAGGGCTTTAATATTATTATTAGATCCACTGGCGTGTCCACAAATTATCAGAATACCCAGATGCGAAACTAAGCGTGTTTGTTGAAATCTCTCACCACTATGGTCCCTCCTACTGCGTGGTGGATATACACCCCACGATTTAGTACGTGACCCAATGCTCATCTAGGTGTCAGTTAGTCTCATATTTTGTTGGTATAGAACGTGAGCATAAGTTAGTTAATTGTGTTTAGCTGTTTGTGAACTTTTATTTTTTGTATTATTAAAGTATTAGTATAGTGTCTTCTTAAAATTTTTTACCGTTTAATATGGGATATAAATGTGTATATTTATACTGTACCGGGAGCGGAAAATCACTTTTTAGATTCCCAAAGGACCACTTGAGGTAAATATAAATGTGATATTTTGTTATATAATAAAGTTATTTTTAATTAGTCCGTACATGTTGGTGTGCAGGCTATAGATAATATCGGGCACATTATTCTTCACGTAGCCATATTACTTTTTAATATTAAAATGCATTAAAAGTATTTTCTTGATGTAGTAAGTTCTATTAAAAAAAAAATGTCGATAATTATTTGGATGGTTTTTCCATAATGAAAATATATTTTTTAGCGCAAAAGTCTGGCTTAAGTCTGCCGGAAAAGAGGATTTTTGGAAAAAAATTTGATGAATTATAAATTTTGCGGAGATCATTTTAAAAATAAATTTATTTCTATCTCGTCAACCGCAATAAAACGTCTATTTAACACTACCGTGCCGACAATATTTTTCAAGCCATTATCATCAAGAAATACACACAATTCCGAGAACCTTCCAAAAAACTATTTTATTAGGTAAATATTAAATATATATAATCTTAAAAAGTATTTTTTTTAACTATTTAACATTGATACAAAGTTTTTACAAAATACTTAGACATGTTTATAAAGTTATTGATATTAATCAGGATGTGCCTAAGGAAATGAAAATATTTTTTTTATTTACAGCTGCACTGCCATTTGAAAGGCTATATTATGAATTAAAAAATTGGGTGTTTATCAGTATTTAAAAAATAACATACTCCTATTACTATGGCAACATCTGCATTGCTTTAAAATATTGCATCGGGGTTTCTTTAGAAACTTTTGTTACTCTGCTTTAAATTATTCTGTTTTAATCCCCCGTTTCACAAAAGTTTTTAACAAACAATTAAGCTAATAATACCTTTAATTATTTTAATAAGCAGTTTTTAGACAACGTTTTTTTCTGTTAAACATTCTAAACCCCCATTAGTTTAATCGTTTGTTAAAATGTTTTGTGCAACCAGGTATAGACATTTTATTACAAATTGATCTAAACGTGACATCTACTAACAATTTTTTACCTTTCAAAACAAAAGGAAAATTTTTAAATTGTAATGTTTTTTAATAAAGAAATATTTAAATTTTCAATTAGTTTATTATTCTTTTTCCAGTTTTCCCCACATAAAAAACTGCATAATTAATTACTATAAAAGTCTATCTCTCTTTAGCGCCTTGGTGCGGTTTAAACTTTTACGAATTAAAAATATTACGATCCATGCATTGGTGCAGATTTTCCATTTATTCTTTCTCAAGGTCATAAAAACAAGTAAGCGTATTTCGCCGCACTTTCGCATCTGGGTATTCCGATAATTTGTGGCGTGTCAATGAGCACCACAGACTATATTATTAAGAAAAAAAGGTACGCCACTAAGATCGAAATTGTGTATTTTTATTATTGGATTTTATTTTATACTGTCTATGAATACCTTTTTAAAATTACCCAGTGGTTTTATTTTTTTTTTTAAACTAGGGAAAAAGACAAAGAAAATACAAGAAAGTAAAATGTTGCATTTTTATTCGCTTAATCGGAAGTTTCAAAGTTACATTTTTTTAAATAGAACACCCTATATTTTATGACGGTTTTAAATTCTACATAAAAAAATAATTTAAGTTGGTTTATAGTACCAAGTGTCTAATTTTATTCGTTTTTGTGATATTTGATTCTTTTTCAAAATGCAGGGGTGCAATTAAATTAATTTTATTTTATCAATATAAACTCCTTAAACTTTAAAATTTGTTACAAGATTAGGAAAAGTCTGCCTTATCATACGTAGGTCATATCGAGATCATAGATTATACAGGGTGATCAAAAAATAATTTCAATTTTTAGAAAGTCAAATTGCAAAATCTCTTTTATTTTAAATGTAACACCCTGTATTTTTTTACACCAGATGATGACAAACCAAATGCTCTTTTAAATGGTGTATAGGTTGCCTATACTTATCTTTTATACTTTTTAAGTAAATTCCGTTTTAACATATTTTTATTCCAAATGTCTATTTAAATGTAAGTAGGCTGTGATATAGCTATGCCTATTTACTAAGCCGTTATTGCAAAATGTAAATTTGTTGGAAAAAATGCACAAAATTAAAAGATTTTGTATTATCTGCCACTATTTTTAAAATTCACAGAAAAAAAATTCATTAGTTTCTTATAATACTACTTCCAATAACACTTACTTCAGCTGAATGTGGTAATGATAAAACTTGTGTTTTTAAACAATCCTAATAATGCCTCTGGTCAGTTATGACGACATTCTGTGACCTATAACTCGTTTCTTCCATTATCCGTAATCACTGTGTCAAATTTTTTAAAGCAACTATTAAGGTTATCAGATGGTTTCTCCTGGAGTATTTTCAGGATTAACTCTAGACTAAAGTAAACCATTTTTTTTCACATCCTACCAGTATCATTATCTTGTTGTTGTAGAAGAAGGGTTTTTATTTAAAATCATTGAAATTTCTTTTAAACTGACTAAAATACCAGTAATCAATAAACGTCACAGCCAACTTTAATTTAAAATAAACATTTGGACTAAAAATTTGTATAAACAGATTTTACTAAAAAGCAAAAAAGATAGGTAAAAGGCAACCTATACGCCATTTAAAAGAGTATTTTATTTGTTATCATGCGACGTCAAAAAATACAGGGTGTTCCATTTAAAATAAGAGAGATATGGCTATTTGATTTTCTGAAAAATTGAAATTATTTTTGATCACCCTGTACAATACTTGATCTGGATTTGACCTACGTATGATATGGCAGACTTTTTCTAATCTTGTTACACATTTTAAAGTTTAAAGTTTTAAAAGTGTTAAAGTAAAATCAATTTAATTTTACCTCTGCATTTTTAAAAAAAAATCAAATATCACAAAAATGAATAAAATTAGACACTTTGTACTATAAATTACCTTGAGTTATTTTTTAAAGTAGAATCTAAAACCGTCATGAAATATAGGGTGTTCCATTTAAAAAATATAACTTTGATACGTCACACTTTTTCGAGGCACCCTGTATATATTGTTGAAATAAAATTAATTTATTTGCACCCCTGCATTTAAAAAAAAATCAAATATCACAAAAACGAATAAAATTAGACGCTTAGTACTATTAACAAACTTAAATTAATTTTTATGAAGAATCTAAAACCGTTTTAAAATATAGGGTGTTCAATTTAAAAAATATAACTTTGATACGTCACACTTTTGGAGACACCCTGTATAGAGTAAAATAATTTTTATACTGTGGCCTTATCCGACCTGTATATGTTCCAGTATTTACTTTTTTAAAAACTCCTTGGTTATCCAGCTACAGACCGTGTCGAATATGGTGGGCCACCCTGTATCTTCCACAGTTCTAGGGTTATCTTTGCCGCTGGTGCTAAACTGAAAACTTTTGGAAATGACATTTTTCTTGCATGTTGTGTACATATTTTAAAGGACAAACAATAAAACTTTGATAATACATCAAAAAGTTACACACACAATGTGCTACTTAGCAAGTCAAAATTAAATTAGTTTTTAAACTTTGCTCGGTATGAAAATTATTAGGTGAAGCTTACCTGGCAAGATAAAGTTTAAGAAAATAAAAATAAACTAAAAGTGTTTTTTTATTTGCAAATATTTACTATGTTATTTTAATGTATTTAAAAAATTAAATAAAATAAACTTGGAGCAATAATTGGCGTATCATGAAAATAATGTGATAAGTAAGGCAAAAAATATCTATAGTAGGGGTGATATCTTGCAATAACGTATGTCCTAAAAGTTTTGGCGCACAATATTTATCGGTTTTTTTTTTTAATGAAGAAATTTATTTAAAAACTAACTAGTTATCATAAATTACAACTCAATACTTAATTAAACTATTGTTTCCCTTCATTTCAGAATTACTCAAAGTGAAATACTTTTCGTCATCTAAAATAATGATTTTTTCATTGGAAAAATTTACCCGCCTCAGTTCACGACAACATCTTGGTATACGAAGAAGCTGCGCTTGAGAGTATTTGGGGCACTTACGTCTCTTTCGATATTTAAGACCATTCCTCCTCAATTTCAACGATATCGTACTCTTAGAAGATCTGTATTGCTTAGCCAGTCTCCTCGTTAACATTCCAATCTGGTTTTTGCTCTTCTCACCAATCTCTCTGACCTCTGTGCGGTAAATGCACGTGGTCTTCCACTTTTGGGAGATTCAGACATGGTATTCCCTGCTCGCACTCCGCTATTGTTCTATAAGTAGTTCTGCGTGAAATGTTTTCATTCTGGAATATTCGACAGATTTTAGCTTTGGGTATCCGCCCAACTAACTTGTAGATACTTTTTCTTATTTCTAATTTATACGACATCTTAAAGCAAAAACTTTGAAAATAAATAAATCTCAAACAGTAAATAAAGTAAATAAACTTTTGTTTTCAAACCGTTGGTATTAACCAACTAATTTTAATGTTCGGTGGTTTTCATATACGTAGACATGACGCCGGCGGTTGTTTAGCCAGTGGCTTCTTTATAACATACCGAAAATCACCTGTTTCTGAAAAAAATGCTAAACCTATTTTTTTTAAATATAAAAATAAATTAGTTTATTACATCATATTTAATAATTAAATAATTATACTTCATTAATAATATGTCTTATAACAATATTTTTTCCGCATAATAATTTAGCCACAAAAAAAGCGTTAAATTATTCAGTAATTTGGGGCATATTTCTTAACAAATAGTATACCAACGTAAAAAAATTCGATGAATCAATTGCGGTCCTGGTTCGCTCGTATACGTGTTGTGTTGCAACGTTGCCAAATGTTTGAAAAATATAATTATTTACGACTATTTTTCTTTAAACGAATAATTTTCAGGCATTAGTTATTATTAATTTTTTTGCTCAGAATAATCCAAGGAATCACCTTTTAAAGTTTTAAACACTAATTTCCTAACTCCCTGAAAAAAGCTGTGTGATTTTTTTTTATACAAAAACATTTTGAAGCCAGCAACAAAAATAACTCAATGAAAAGAAGAAATAGACAGAAAAGAAATTTCCTTTTTATTTCCTGTCTGTATTTTTTTCTAAATAGTTTGTAAGCCTTTGGCAATGAAAAAATAATGAGCAACTGGGCCTTAAAACGTTGGCTTCTTTTATTAATAAGTTATTATGAAAAGTGCACTTGTCATTTCTTAATATATAATTTTTGTTTATGATTTAAAGTTTCATTTATAAAATATATTAATTCATAGTTTAAACAAGCAAAGACTATTTAACAAAGTCGATTGATGAGATAAGGTCACGACATTCGCCATATTAGCTAGCGCGGCTGTGACGTCAAGTCGGGCCATTTTCGGCCATGTTTGATTTTAGGCAAATCAGTGGCGTAGAATTAAGGAGAAAACAAAAAAGAACTCTATGTTGTAAACAAAATTGATTGGATTATTTTAAAAGACATAACTTAAAACAAAAACATAAATGTGGTTTAAATGTTGAAAATTAAAAATTATCAAAGCGACGACAGGACGATGAGGTACCTGGCAGAGCAAAACATTTTTCATGTTTGCGTAAGTCAAAAACCATTTTAAAAACTTTGTATACAGGGTGCCCTCTAATGAATGGTACGCAGATTAACCACAGATTCCTTATGTCAAAATATTAAGATTTAACCAAACATACCTAATATCCAAAAGTTTATAATAAGGAAGATACGGGGGTATCATAGTAAGAAGAGAAAGTAAATTTATTTCGATAATTGTTCCCCCTTTTTAAATATCTTAATAAAATGATATCGAGGGGTTTTTAAACATTAGCTTTTCAGATCGAATATTAATTTTTGTGTGTAGACTAGAGGACGATGGGTACACTATTTAAATTTCTCTAAAACTACCCAATTTTTTGTTACTACTCTGTATGTATGTAAACTGGTAAGCTTCTCTATGCTTTCTGCATAAAAAATGTATACTTAGTAAGAATCGGTCTTGACAACCATATTTCCCTTCAATAACATCGTATTAGCTATAATTACAACTGCTCAGATATAAATAGCTGATAGCTAAAAACTCCTGGATACCGAGTTTTATTAAAACGTTTAAAACATATCAGAAATTATCGAAATGCATGAATAAAAATATTTATATCCCTTTAACACCCCGTATCTTCCTTATCATTAGCTTTTGGATATAGGTATGTTTGTTTAAATCCTAAATGGGTATTTTCGCATAAGAAATCTGTGGTTTTTCTGTGTACCATTAATTAGCAGCACCCATCTGTATCATATGTATATATAAATACTAAAGACTGATGAAAACTATACGACTAAACACAATCAAAATTTCTAAAATAAAACGAGTCCGAACCAATAATATGTGAAGTCTCTAAACTAACCAAAAACATTAACAACTGGAAATCCTTGCAAAATATACAACCAAAATGAAAATGGCAAATTTCTACAGTTTTTACCAAACAAAGCTTCGACAAGGCACGACTCTGTTATCAGCTGATAATGCTACCAACTTTGAACAGAATTGCCAACCGAAATCGTAATTCTCACACCCTCACGTCCCTGACAAAAGCTATCCCCGGTCTTGCTTATGTCTAAACCCCTTCTCATAAAGAAACTCTGACTATTTAATTTTCAGAGTTTCATAGTTTATCTTTTGCTTAATAAAAAACATATTAAGCTTGTTTTTTGTACTTATTTGGTCCAAGAATTAGAGAAAAACAACAACGATCTGCGCATAAGAAAAAGAAAGGTTTATAAAATAACATTATTCTATTAGAATTAGCCAAAGTTCAATTCGGGCGGTGTTTCAATTTGTATGGATTTAATAAAATATATAAATAATAAGCTTCCAGCTTATCTAAAAGTTAAAGTTCAAAATACGTAGGGTGTTCGAAAAGTTTTGAGATATACGTACATTTATTTGATTTTTTTAAAATAATTTCCACCACATTGAATACACTTTTCCATTTTAACAAACCAGTCACTGAAAATAGCTTTCCACTTTTCATTTGAAATTTCAGCGCATATTTTATCCCAGGCCTCCAGTAGCGCGTCTTCCGTTTTAAACTTTTGTCCTTTCAGTTGGCTCTTGACAAAAGGAAACAACCCAAAGTCACACGGCGCCAAGTCGGGGCTATAAGGCGGATGTTCAAAAGTCTCAAGCCTGCGTCTGTCAAAAATTGACTGGTAAGTTCAGCTCGATGAGGCGGGGCATTGTCATGATGAAGGTACCAGCTAGCGAGTTGCGAGTTTGGGCGAATCACTCTTAACTTTTCTATAAGTTTTGAAAGGCATCCTGTAGTGTACCAGAGAGCATTTAGTCTTCTGTTCTCGGAGCACAACACGTTCAATTATTCCTCTTGAACCAAAGAAAACATCTATCATTATTTTTTTTTACAGATACTGATTTGCGAACTTCGGTCGGAGTTTCTTCACCTTCGAAAACCCATATCTTATTCTGTTGTTTAGTTGGGACGTCGTAATAATAAAGAAAAGTTTCATCTATCGTGACGATCGACACTATGTCTTTAGATTTACCCTTCTGGAATTTGGACTTCATTTTTTACACCAATTCACTCTTTGTGTCTGCTGCTCGGGAGTTAACTTGTGTGGAACCCAAAGAGTACAATTTTTTCTAAAACCCAAGTACTCATGTATGATCGTGTGTAATGTTGCTAAACTAATGTTCAATGTCTCTTCTAACTGTCGATAGGTAATTCGTCGGTTTGTTTCTATAGCTTTTTGGACGGCAGATATGTTTTCTGGGGTAACTACTTCACACGGTCGACCTGAGCGTGAGGCGTCTTCAAGCGAAAACGAGCCCCGCTGAAATTTTTTGTACCATCTGTATATGGTCGCACGAGATGGACAGTCATCACCAAGTATAGGCTTCATTTCTTCTAAATACTGTTCTTGAGATAACCCACGTGAAAAGTTGTATTTCAAAATTGCACGGCACTCGATAGTCGTCCACGACGCCATTGCGATAAAATCGCTGGACACGAACTGGCGCAAAGCTGATAGTTTACTAATAACTATCTAGGACTACGACATGTCATGACATGTACAAACAAAAAACATCAATGTTACTTTCCTGCACCGTTTAGTTACAAAGTATCTCAAAACTTTCTGAACACCCTACGTATAATATTAAAACATAACATAAACAAATAAAACTATTTTCACAAAATACTTAACATTAATTAATTTATCATTGCACAATGGCACAACTACCTATACAAGAAAGGGAAGAGCGAGAACACTGTACAAAACATCATACAATATAAATGACAAGAAAGACTTAAACCGTGTTTCCATCATGCCGTTTCGGAAGTGCGGAATAAGACTAAAGACTTTACAGATTTGAAATAGAAAGGAAAGGAAAATATTTTTTTCCTACGGGTTTTAAAGGAAGGCTTTAATTTTTTTTTGACTTGTCGATTATTTTAAAATATATTTATAACTGGATTACTTTTTGATCTAGATTTCTCGTTGTTGAGAACGCCTTTTTCCTATGCATTGGCAAAAACGCCCCACGAATGCCCGTGTATACTATATAAGCAATAGGTAAAGGTATATCGACCAGTAACGCAACAACAAAGACAAGAATGAGACGAGCAACTAAATGTAAATAAATTATCCGGGAGAGAGATAGCTGCTGGACCTTCCTTGTCTGTTTTCAAGGAAGGTAAACGCAGATGGCGCGTGAGTCGACTTTATCGTTTGCCCGCCAAAATCAAATTATATTAATATACACACACCTAATTAAAAATGACATTTATTTGGTTTTTATAAAGATTTTTTCTTACAGATAACCATGTCAATATTACCTTAAATTAAATGTTGAAAAAACAAATTTAATATATACACTGTGATCACTAATAAAAGTTAATATTCAAAGTCCAATTAAAGGTAAAAATCCACGAAACACACAATAAATCACAGAAAATTGTAAACAAATCGACCATTGAAAAATATCAAACACAAATATCGAATAACATTTCGGCGTGACTGTCTGCGGCAACGTTGTCAAGTTAAAAATATTCGATTCATAGTATATTTTCTTTCTATTAATTAGATGAGAGCCAAAAAAGCACATTAAAGTTTACATGCAGAAATTGTAAACAACTTGGCAACCAGGGCAAAGCGATGATTACTCCATCTACGATAGCCTGCCATGATGAAAGACAAAGACATATTTATTGGAATTTGCGTTAAACCAGAAAGAGATAAATACACTGGACAAATTGTTAGGACCACTTATTCGTCTCGTTGATGTCTCTGGCAACAACAAAGAATGTACGATGAATCATCCAATACGAAATGTTAACATGCCGATATTTACATCTCGTTCTCTTTTCCTTACATTGCCAATGTGTTATGTTATTTAGGTCTCCCTCCGCTTCGCGTCAGGAATCAACAAAACCTCGAGCTAAAATCTGGAACGTTCTTTCCTTGTATAATTAATAACTTTTTTTTCTTTCTTATTCCTTTTTGAAATATAGTTTTGTAAGTCCCCCATTTTTTAAGTTATTATTTTGGCAATTTTGAACAACCCTGTATATTATAAAGCCATTTTTATTATAGCTTTAAGCATTTCAAAGAAAGATATTTTCTTTCATTTTTCTAAAATAATAAAAATAAAAAAATTACAGGTAAAGCTAAGGTGATTCGCGGACATATTATATATTTGGTGTTTATTTAACCGCTTAGGTAAAATTTAAAAGTTGTTGCCATAATTTTAATTAAATTTTTTTTTTTATGCAAACATTTAAAAACAAAAAAAATAAATTGCTAGATTGGTGTTTAAAGAATTTTTTTTTGTTAAACTTTAAAATTACCAATCAAACTGTCTTGTTAATTTAGCATCTCTCTTTTAAAATATACTGGAAACCTTCGTGCCTTAATATAGCGAGAAATTTAAATAATAATGCTAAATTGGAATATTTTACCATTTTAAATCAAAGCGCCTCAGTTTTTTAATATAAGTAAACAAATGTAGCTTCATCTCCATAACTTAAGTTTTAAAAATAGGTGGCTTAGCAATATTTTTGTAAACTAAGCTAGGATAGGACACATTATTAAAAAATAATATACAGTGTGGGCCAAATTACTTTGCACACTTTTAACTAATAATAACTTTTTATCTGATGCGCCAATCTTTTTTATTTTTGATGGGCTGATAGATATGTTGTCTCTTGGTTTGCCAATTTTGGTCAAATAAATTTAAACAGGTCTGGACTTTTTTAAATAAAATTTTGCAAAAAAATCTACAATTTGGCTAATACGTTTATTTTTAATTAATTTACTGTTAGGTTTAGTCAGCATTTAACTCATTTACCCTGGTTACCTCACATTTTTATTTTTTAAAGAACACCAAAAAAGGTACTTTTTAAAATCGGAGAAATGCATGCTTTATGGGGAGCATTATTAAATAAAAAAATTATAGTTCCCATATCCTAACATTGTTGACAGGCTTTTACTGAAGCATTTCCTTACTTTGTCTACAAAAAAGCGTATTAGCAATAATTGTAGCTAAATCAAATTTCTTTTTCAATGAGGTTAAATACAGTATTTTGGAAAGTCTCGTAAGTCCAGTTTTATCTAAATCTATTTAAGAAAAATTGGCAAACCTAGAAAAAACTTATCTACCTATTAGCCCTCCAAAAATGAAAAAAAAAAAAGCGCAACAAATAAAAAGTTTATATTAGTTTAAAAGTGTGCAAGTTAAATTTGGGCCATCCTGTAATTTTATGCTAACATAATATAGGTTGCTTGACTATATTCTGGCCATTTTGACTGCGAATATCTTAGGAACAAATAAAGTTTTTGCGCTGCGGTATTCGACAAGAACCTTGGTTTTTAAAGTTTTTTTAACACGCTTTTATTAACTTGGGTTGTAACTATCTATCAATCTATCTATCCATCTGGCTATCTATGTAATGGAATCTTTGAGCCTAATTTTAACCAACTTCCAGCTATTCGATTTCTTTGAAACTTTGCACACGTATTAAGGACCCATGACAATGCAATAATCTGCAAACAGTATCCCGTTATCCTGCTTTGGATCGCCAGGAAAAAAATTCCATTATATTATTATTATAACCACTGCTTGATACCACCAAGTGTCATCTGTCACCTGTACGTCCCAGTGGTACCAACCACCGGCTATTTCAAGAGTTCGATCTGAATCGATTTTACTCAAATTTTATATTAGGTTATTTTCAGAAAGTCAATCTGAAAAACTTTGCTACTCTTGACAAAATGGCGAAAAAATTTTTAGTGAATAAACTGG
Source organism: Listronotus bonariensis (assembly GCA_014170235.1). Lineage (NCBI taxonomy): Eukaryota > Metazoa > Arthropoda > Insecta > Coleoptera > Curculionidae > Listronotus > Listronotus bonariensis. The sequence goes on along the minus strand of JACEGR010003584.1, from coordinate 48,876 downwards.
AGCATTTATTTTTAAAAAAATAATTGATATAACGAACTAAAAATGAAAAATAATTAATAGTTTAAAAAAACTAAAAAACACGCTTTTATATGCAACCGAACTAAAAATTAGAAAATAATTTTTCATTAAAAAAATATTGTAACTTCATAGTAAAAAGCGTGGGGTGCATTTTACTATTTTTTCATAACTTTTCCATCATAGATATTGGCAAATATAATAATTATAATATTTAATATATTAAGCACCCCACGCTTTTTACTATGAAGTTACAATATTTTTTTTAATGAAAAATTATTTTCTAATTTTTAGTTCGGTTGCATATAAAAGCGTGTTTATTTAGTTTTTTAATTTTATCATATCCTTGCTTTTGGGTTGTGACATTTCGTGAAACCAAAACAAAATAGTCGATTTTTCGATATTAAGTAACTAGGGTTATTTTAAATGGGACACCATGTATATTTCTTTTAAATCTTATTATTTTTTTTTTTAATAAATGTTACATAAGTTTTGGTGTTTTCAAAAAATTTTGGATTCATTTATTACAAAAAAATTACTGCAGGGCAGTGCCAATGTTTTTTGTTTCCAATTTACAAAAAAACTGATGCTTATAAAGCCTTTAAATATATCTGTAAATGCGCAAAATACCGATATACTTACAGACATATTACAAAATTTTATACAGGGTGTCCAGTCTCTCAGATTTATATAGAACACGTGAAAATAATGTCACAAGTTTCTAATTTTTTCCTAAAGTCCCTCTTTTTAGGAATATGTGTCCTTAAAAGACGCTGCTGGAAATGGGTTTTTCCTTAATAACTTTTATATTATTTGGCATCATAAAATAATGTTATATTATGATAAATACAAGTTAAGACTCTTTAAAGTGGTCACCTTCTTAAATATTTTCCTTCATTAGTTTGCCATTGGCGGACTAATCCTTACACAATACTGATAATTAATTTTATACCCTCTAGAATAAAGAAATAAAATAACTATTTAAGAGATTATTATTTATTCATTTTTTCCAAGACTTAACAAAGCAATTTATATACTTAGTTCAATATCATCTTAAATTAATTTTTAATTTATTTTCTAAAATAAATTTTAAACTCGATCAATGTTTACCATAACTTAAACTACGTGGTAGCATAAGTTTGGCAGAGATTTTCAGTGCTGAACTTTAACATATTGCTAGAACAACACACAAAATGTAAATATTATTAGAAAAGCAAATATTGAATAAGGTTATGCAATACTGGTTTGTATTGGAAAAATAACTGTAAAAAATTAAAAGAAAATTATAAATAAAATTTTATACAAACAGTAAAGAGCAAAGCAAATGACGAGAAAATAAACAAAAGAATTAAAAAAAATACCAAAACTTTAAAAGTGGTCGCAGGCAAAAATACCAAAAAAAAACCATTGAACTATACTAGATAAAGCTTTCTTTCTTTTTTTATAAAGTTTTGACAAAATAAATAACTGATTTATTTTAATTTGCCTATTTGGATTTTGCCCGGTTTGGTTTTACTAAGACAAAAATAAAAAATAATAAACTAAAATAGGGTTTTTATTTTTTATCTTAAAAACGAAAAACGCTAGATTAATAAAATTCTACGACAGTTTTACTATTATAAAAATTTACTTTTTAAATTTTCACACTTTTTTAAAATTATTTAAAGTGGTGGAATTAAACAACCTCTATCGTTCCTGCTAACCAATTAAATAAAAACTTAATCACATAAAAAGATATAAATAAAGCCTCATATAAATTAAGACTTTTTTATTTTCTTATTTGTTTTTTATTTAACTTACCAATTTTACATAATAAAAAAATGGTATTCATGTCGGAAATTTTTTTATAAAAATATCAATAATTTATCTTCGGTCACCTTCTAATACGTTAATAATATCAATATTATTCCTTATATTGTGAACACCTAGTATAAAAAAAAGTATACATTTTGGGAATTTTAAAAATATACATTTTTGGGAAATTTAAATATAATTGGGTTACTTAACATTGGGAAATTTGGTACATAAAACAATACGTGAAGTGTCAAGGTTTAAAAAGTATGAATCAAACAATTTTCTAGGTTACTCTTATAATAATAAAACAAAAACATTAAACAAGCGAGTAGCCTAGAAATGCAAAACAAATACTGAAAAATTTAATATTTAAAGAGAACAAAATTTTAAGACGGGGATTGATTGTTTTATCAGAGAAGTAGTTAGTAAAGACAAGTAAAGAGTTAAAGTTTGAGTTAAGCCCCGTACGGGCTATCCCTAGGGATATGCCCGTACTAAATTTAGTTAATCAAATAAGTTAAGTTGGTTTTTTGAAAAAATGTAAAGTTAGTTTTTGATGGTCCACCGGTCTCATGGTTCCAGAAGATAGTTCCATATGGTACATTTGCCCAAGTGACGTAAAGTGACCCTGTATGTATAATTCCAAAATTTACAACGTCACAATATTATTTGGTAGTTTTAAACACAATACTCTTTTGGTTTTTAAAATATGGAGAAAAATATTTATTTTATTTTTTTCGTGATTTCTCTCTAATGGTTAACATTTAACTACGTGTTTGTTAGGCAAATTACCTTTATTTTAAACAATTAATCACCCTACATTTTTCACATTTGTTTTTAAAAACTCTGTATAATATAATCAAATAGAACTAAACACAAAGCTACAGAAATTTGTTTCTTAACACAAATATTTTGTAAACTTTAGGTATTATTCCTTACAGTAAAAAGTCTTCTTTTGTCCCTAAAATCCAACAAAAAGTTCAAGCAAATATAAAGCCTGCAAGTGGGGTTTCTTTTAAAATCTGTCTCTTTTTTGTTGGTAGATTGTCGTAAATATGCTTTAAACAAAGCCTTCACCCGGCGGCAAAACATCAAAAGGTCTGTTTTTAAAAAATTAATTAATTTGTGCAAAAAAATTTATACCCAAAATGCCAAGAATCTTCTTAAGGACTTTTTCAAGGAGTAGTGTGACCATCAAAGTCTCTAGAGCTGTCGACAAGTCAATTATTTTGAAATGTAAAGTGTAATGAAATGTAAAATGTAAAGGAAACTTAGGAAATGGCAAAACAGGAAAAAATCACAGAAATGCTCGTTATGGCAGAAACAAATTTAAACAAAAAAAAATAATAATAAACAAATTTGCAAATTTAAACTCTATTTTTAATTTAACACATTTTTTTATATAAAAATTTTAGATGTTGATTTGCTCTTGAGTAAAATTTACATTAAGAGATGAACTTACATGTTAAATATGCAAATTTAAAAATTTTATACCCCGAAGTTAAGTGCCGCAAGTACTATTTAAAAAAAAATCCTATGTATAGAGGACACTTATAGGTAAGTGTATACGAATCCTAAGAAAACTGCTTTTTTGCGAACGTCCTTAAAGAAATTTTAGATTAGTGTATTAAATAACCACAAAAATTTTATTACTGTTTATTTAGCCAGATTAAAGAATAATGATATATTGTATTTATTATTTTTAATAACCTATTTTCTTAAAAAAACAATAGAAATAACCTTGTGTTACTTTCTGGCGATTGCCTAGCAGCAAAGCCATCCCAACCCAACCCAAGCAAGCAAGCAACCTGGTAATATAGAAGGTGTTTTAGAATAAAATGTGGATCTTAAACCTGAGAAGGTTTTATTTAACCTTAATCAATAAATTTTTAACTTTTGAGATATAAGGTGGTAAAGAATAAATGAGGGGCTACTTTTAAAGTGTACAATCACCAAAATCAGATTGATGTCAATCTAACTCAACTTACCTTTGCGCATAGGATGGATGATTTTGGAGATACATGGTGTCAGGGTGGTAAAAAAGATTTTTTTAAACTTTATCTCAAAAGTTTATCCATTAGGTGTATTGGTGTCGTAACTAGTTGCAAAAATATCTTTAAAAAACTTGATCCTATAACCGCAAAAGCCATTTTAACTAAGAAAAAATAACAATCAACAATAAAATAGTCCAAAAATAATATAATAAATCAGTTTAAAATAAATTTGCTTGGCCTTTTTTCTTTTTGTAATGGCTTTTATTATTTGTGGTTAAATATATATATATATATATATATATATATATATATATATATATATATATATATATATATATATTTAACCACAAATAATAAAAGCCATTACAAAAAGAAAAAAGGCCAAGCAAATTATTTTAAACTGATTTATTATATTATTTTGGACTATTTTATTGTTGATTGTTATTTTTCTTAGTTAAAATGGCTTTGCGGTTATAGGATCAAGTTTTTAAATATATATATATATATATATATATATATATATATATATATATATATATATATATATATATATATATATATATATATATATATATATATATATATATATATATATATATTCGCCCCTACAGACAAAAACTAAGAAGGGCCATAAAAAATTGTAGAAAAATAATTTCAGTTGGTTATATTTTTTCAAAAAATATGAATAATTTTACACCATTTAAATTTTATTAATAACAAATTTACGAAAATAAAATAGCGCGTAGGAAAAACCAACTAGTTTTTTCTCTAAAACTGTGGTTTTGTATGGGCCTCTGGTATATATTTGGTATGGTTTCATGAGTCACGTTTTAAATAAAAAAATTAGAACCCTTGGTACAGCCTTGTATTGAGTAGAAAAGATAATTATTGTTACATTTTGTTTTAACTGTTTCTTTTAAAGTGGCTTCTAACATAAAATATTTGTACACACATAAAAGTATAAAAACAACATATATTTTAAAAATAAATATTTTACAGAGCCCCGTACCAAATACTACACCACCCACGATAATTTCTAAAATTGGCATTGAAAATCATTTGTGAAATTCAGATTGCTTAAAACAGCAAATGCTTGCGAAATTAAACTAAAAGGGCCCTTAACTAAGCGAAAAGTGGAAGTAGGAAAATTTGTTGCGTTAATGTTTAATTTGGTTAAAAAGCTGGAAATAATAGGGAATTGTGAAATAAGATTTTGTGAAGCACTACGCAATAATAGTTTCAGAGCTGCCAGCCACTTTGACTAAGAGGCAAAATAGAAAGCTACAATTTGATGTTGTTGGTTTATAATTAAATTGAAAGGTTTTTTTAACAGCCAATATTAAATTTAATTTTTTTTAAATATTTTCAGGATACTTTTCTGTAAAATATTCTTCCGCATTTAGAGACATACTTGAGGATTCTATAAACATTTGTTTTTTCGTAAATAAGAAAAAAAAACTTTATATTGGCTGTTTTTGCTAATTATTTAAAAATAAAATGTACCTCTAACGCACTTCTCAATAAACTTCCTTCCTACGGTCTTTCAACTAAACTCTGCTCTCGGCTCTCTACTTATCTTTCTAATCGACGTATATCAGTCATTGTTGATGGCCACTCTTCAAGCTTTCACGAAATTAATGCTGGAGTGCCTCAGCGGTCAGTACTAGCACCAACTTTGTTTCTTCTTTACATCAACGACCTTCTTTCTTCCACAACCAATCCCATTTATAGTTAGGCTAACGATAGTATGCTTCACTTCAGTTTTCAGGTTCTCAAACTAATCTTTCAACTCGACTTGGAAAACAAACGCAGGGCGATGCAGATATCTCTTTCACAGGATTTCAATTTGATATCGGATTGGGGCGCCAAAAATCTCGTTCAATTTAATGCATCCAGAACACAATCTTGTCGCGAAAAAATCATTAAACACTCACCCTTTGCTTATGAGTGGTCAGGTATTGCAGGGCGGGGGCACATTCAACCTTTCAAGGAAGAGCTGTTTCGCTGTTCGTCTTATTTATGATCCTTAACTTACTCAAAGACTTCCTTCTCTTGCCCATCGTCAAGCTGTGGGATATCTATCGCTCTTTTATAGATAATTTTACGGCTACTGCTCCAACAGAATTATCCCGTATAGTCTCTCCTTTTGCAGCTCCCAACAGAGGAACTCGTGGTACCGCACGTATGCATCCCTATACGGTCCAACTGGACGGGCCCCGAACTTCCCATTTCGTTCGTTCTCTTATCCCTAGAGTTTCTAGACTGTGGAACCTACTGCCAGCGGAGGTCTTTCCTTCTCCCCCAAATCTTCAAGTATTTAAGCCCCGTGTTAACAAACTTTCTCTTACCTTGCTTACGACACCCACAATACGTTAGTATTTAGGCTTTCAGCCTTCGTGGATTGTCCAAAGATTTAAAAAAACATTAATTTTATTTAAAATTTTTATTAAATATACAGACACACTTAAAAACTTGTTAAAAAATCCATTTTATTTTATTTACAGCCGTCACTATTTTTATCCTTATCCAAATCAATGTCATTGTCAGCTTCAGCAACTTAAAATTTTTCATAATGCCACACTACTTGTTTTTAAAGGAAGGCTGACAAAGCTTAGAAATTTTTATTTTCACATTGTTCATGGGTACGGGATTTTTTACAACAATTTTGGCTGTAGATACTTTAAAAATCTTTGGTTTTGTTGTAAATTGGAAAAAAAACTTGACATGCTTGTTTTTGCGAAACTAGGCGATATTCCAGTCGCATTATTTGGCTGACTATGGCAGTTCTCGTTACAAAAGTTGGTTAGAATATGACAACGGAATTTTTACATAGTTTGGTGCAAACAACACAAAATTAGAAAAAATTACATTATTTGTTTTTGCTAAAAACCCTTTTATTATTAACTGATCTGAGTAAATCCTGCAAAAATATAAAGAAAATTTTAAATTTTGAAGGTACTTAGTGGTGTTTTATAGAAATATGTTTACCGATTAAATATTGTTAATAATAATAATAAACTAAGAGGTAAAAGATAAACAAACAAAAATGATCTTAAATAATCTCAATAAAAACTTTTTATTAAAAAGCACAAACTTCTAAATAATTAAAAAACAGATAAAGTCGGTTAATAACATATGTGCATACTAAAAATTAATAACTAAATAAAGACAAGTTTCTTGTTCTTTAATAACATACCGGATCAGCTTTATAACATAACACATAGTCAATGTGAGGAAAATAGAAAATCAATAAAACAAAGATTCATTGGCACTCGGTTAAAATTATTTTAAACCAATTAGATAAAATCTTAACAAGACGGCAGACAGGAACTTGGCCAATGGTTAGGTCTCAAAAATGTGGTAAACAGTTTACCTAAAAACTTATACATTTTCCAGACGAAACCATAGATACATTTAGATCCGCAGTGTCAAGAAGTATTTATCGGATTTTTACGACCTCACGCAGTGGGTGGACGAACATGCGCACTAAAAACGGTGGCAAAATACAAACACCGGCACCCCGTACCCTTCGTCCGCGGTCTGACCATAACGCTCATTAGCTACCGTACTTCGAACAGAAAACCAGGACGCCGTTACCAAATTCTTTCCTATAATGCGGATAGTTTGTTTGGCGCCGGGTGCGTTTACCCTCAACTGGCTTGCGCACAAACCGGTTTTTCGCCCATGAAATGTAACTTTTGTTTCGCGCAGGTTATAACATTGGCAATCCATCGAAATCAGTGGACGAAACCATTGGCCCAGTTCCCGTCTGGCGTCTTATTAAGATTTTATTTTATTGGATTAAAATAATTTAAACCAAGTGCCAATGAACCTTTGTTTATAGATTGAAACCTTTGTATTGTAAGTAACTTACTATTAATATTTCACTATTTTATTTCAATCATCATAACTTTTAATATATTGTGTGAAAGCAAAATAGTTCTTCATAATGTATAAAAGTTTTGATTATTTAATGCTTTATTTGTTTTCTGGGAGATTAGGTTAAGTAAAATATTATTTGGCTTTTCTCCAGAATAAAATTAAAAAAGTTTATTTAACATTTTAAGAAAATAAACACTTTTATAGGGGGAAAGTGGGGAGGCTTCATACAGTTTTTATATTTTGCTTTGTGGGATGCCGTGTTTTAGGTATATCTCTGTTAATTTATAACACACCAGTAGCTTAACCATTTTATATTGTAGTAAAACCTTAATATTACTGAAAATCTATATGCGCCAGTTTCCATAAGACTTTTACAAAAAAAGCCAAGTGTATGAATGTACCCTATTAGTGGGGTACATTCATACAACCAAAGAGGCACATTTAACATCACTATTAATTCTTCATAATTATTTTTATTTATTGTTTTATACCATACTTTATAAAAAAAAACACAAATACAATTTTTTAACATACAAAACAAATAGTAACATTCAATATTAAGAAACAGTTCTTATCCAAATCTGTTATTGCATATTTTAACATCGCAATAGTTTCGTGATATGTAACATAAGTAACGATTAGTGAACAGAGTGTTATTAAACGGTCTTTATGTTACATGTATAATTATCTACCAAAAATACTTAATAACATTCTTTGTTTTAGTCAGTTATATTTATTAAAACTAACAATCTCAAAATTTAAAAATATTTTGCTTATACATTATTATTTATACCAAATAAAAAAACTCTAGTTAACACAAAGATACCTTAACTTACAAAACCTAAAATTAATATGCCTATGTTATTAACAAATTATGATCGAAGATTTGTAGTAATATCATCACTATGTCGGATAAATCAACTGATCCTTGACATCTAAAGATACAAAGTTCATAAAGCACCCTGTTTTTTTCTTAAAAATGAAACCATTACTTCAGTTAAACTACTATTTATATAATATTTATATCTATTATCGTCTGTGTAACAAAAAATAGTAATTAAAAAATATTCATAAAGGCCCACATTTATACAGTATGAATATGCCCCATATACTTGTGTATAAATCTGCCCCATCACATGCTAATTAATAAAAAAATATGAAATAGAAAAACCGTCTTCATCTATAATAATTTAAAAATTAAATTAGTGCCTTTGTATTATTATGATTAGGATTAAATAGCAATAATTAATCCAAAAAATAGTAACTGGCCATAAAATATGTCCAAAGTTACGTTATGAAATTACTTACGTGAGGCAAAACACGTTCCGTGTTGTGCACTCGATCTTACAGCACTGAAAATTCTGAAACTTCACTAGTCTGTAAACACACATAAAAACTGTGCAGACCCACTTACGTTACTATTTTACTTCGTGTCTAACTTCAGATAAACTCAATGTATGTAGGTGCCCCTTGTATGAATCCACCCCACTTTCCCCTACATTATGAAGAACTATTCTGCCCTTACACAATATAATAAAAGTTATGATTACTTTAAAGTAATATATGCCCCTAAATTTTTTAAAAGAATTTGTTAACATACTGTTTGTTTTTAATAAAACCTAAAAAAAAGGGGACAAAGTTTTGAAATTTATGTTCCACAAAACCAAATCATTAAAACTTTAAATTTTCTTCTAGTTATGCATAGTATAAGTCTATTGGGGTTGTAGATAGTTAACTTAATTGCTTAAAAGACTAAAAGTTTTGCAAACTTGCAAAGAGATTACAATTACCGGTAAAAGGCCCTATAAGTGGATACGGTAACATTAAACTCGTTAAAAACTTTTCTTTGCAATAAGTATTTTTAAAGTTTCTTTGGCTGTTACGCTTGGCGCAAGCAAAATGGTAACTGGCACGTAAAACAATATTTTTGTTAACCCACATTTATACTTATAATAGCTATTTATGTATCAAGGGCGTTACTAGGACTATAATGCCCTGAAGCCCGAGGGCCTCTGGCCCGAGGGCTAGATTTCGACCTGATGGGCATTATAGTCCAGTAAAATCCATGGTGCATACAATGTTTTACCAAAAAAGAGTTTTTCAATGACTAATTACATTATTTATTCGCAATATAAAAATAAGTTGCACCTGTACCTGTATACGTCAGTAGATAATGACTGGTGTAAAGTTTGACTTTGATGTTTCTATCAGTTAGTCAGTTGGCATTTTTATTTAACGATTTGTTCAAAATGAAAGAAATTCCACAAAATATAAGAGAAAAGGCCATAAAAGCGACCAAAAATCTTTTGCCAGTTAAATCAAGGCAACAGTATGATCGGGAGTATGGCATATTTGGTATTTGGAAAGATGCGAACGCATTTCTTTAAATAACCGAAACCGTTTTAATGGCATATTTTCAGGAACTGGTATTTTATTTTAATACATATGTTTAACAAACTTTATTATTTTTAGTCGGAAAAATACAGTCCGAACTCTCTCTGGACCAAGTATTCCACCCTAAGGTCTACGTTGATGGTCTATGAAAATATAGACATTTCGCAATACCATCGTCTCATATCTTTTTTAAAACTTAAGTCGAAAGGATACGTACCGAAGAAGTCTAAAGTTTTGGAAGGAGAACAAATATTAAAATTTATTAAGAAGGCTCCTGATGATATCTACTTGGTACACAAAGTCATATTGGTAATGGGTGTTTTTGAAGGTTTAAGACGAGATGAGTTGGTCAAAATGACTAGTGATGACATTGAAGATAGAGGAACAGTCTTGGTTATAAAGGTACCAGAAACTAAAACTTAACTTCAAAAAGTTTTACTATCATTGAAGAAGATTTAGGCGCTTTAAATTTAATAAAAAGTACACAACATTAATACCAGCTGGAATAAAGGAGCGAAGATTCTTTCTTACCTATAGAAAGGGTCGATGTACAGTACAACCCATTGGAAAAATACCATAGGAAGAGTCCCAACATTGATTGCAAAATTTTTAAAATTGGATAATGCAGAAGCTTACACCGGTTACTGTTTGCGTCGCACATCGTTTGAAACGCTAAAACAACATGGGAAATGGAAAAGCTCTTCAGTAGCTGAAGGATATATAGAAGAAAGTATTTCATTTAAAAACAAAGTAGCCAAAATGATTGCCAATTAAGTTAATTCCGTATCGGCTATTGAAAATTCTTTAATGGACTGTTCTTCTATACAAAATAGCGTTAGTGCTACCACCGCTGCTACCATCACAAAAAACACCGACCATTCTATAGTGGGATCAGCTACATTTTCCGGGACATTTCAAAATTGTAATTTTTATTTTGGAAATAAAGTTTAATTTTTAGTATTGTTTAAAGAAAAATTATTTTTTGTATAAACTTGATCTTTATTGTGAGAGAAATAAAATTGGATAAGCAATAAAATTTCCATATTAGCGCATTAGGGCATTATAAGCGGGCATTATCATAATGCCCGCTTATAATGCCCTAGGTGTGATAGCAGGTATTATTGCTACCATAAGATATTCCGTTTTTAAAGTATTACAGATAAGAATAGATGGGTAAAACATAAATAAATTATAGGCCTTAAAATCAATTGCAACGTATTAAAACTTTTTTTTCACTTTGCAGCAGCTATTTTTTTAATATTTAAACATACCTACAGTGTCTACGGATAAACTAAACTATACCTTTGTTTTTAATATTTATTATTTTAAACAGTTTTTTTTAATAAAAAAAATGCGTTATTTGTGGCGAGCAGTGGTGCAGGGGCTAACGTGTCAGCCTCTCACCGCAGCGATCTGGGTTTGAATCTCGGAGTCGGACATCGAATTTTTCATTGCTCGTCACCTCACAGTTGGCAATGGCAAACCACTGTGTAGTATTCTGCCATTCCTAGGTAGTAGTTATTTAAAAATAACGTCCGGGTTGGCACTACCGCGTTGTCTAAAAGGTGCTGTGAAATGCAAAAACTGCATGTTTCAGTGCTTGGATAACGTTAACGGAACACGAAAATAATGGGTTAAACATCCAGGAACCCGGCACTCATGGTACACTGGTATTTAGGCATAAGCCTTCGTGAGATGTCATTAAAGATAAAAAAAATAAATAAAATGCTAGAAGGCGATTTTAAAGGCTCAGTAAAACATGTGGAAAGATGCTTCATTAAAATATACATATTTAGCTAAAATAAAATAAAAATTAAATAATCAAAAAATACATTTGAAAAAGCAAGGTTTTAAGTATTTTTACTTCTAAAAACTTTTCGATTTTGTGCTCGGCAGCCGTTTGGTTTACACGAACAGTTCCGAAGTTAAAATAAGACCAAAATAAGGCACGACCTAAAACCGCCATAAATAAAGCCAGGCACTATCCCTATTAAGAGAGTCCTTATCCCACCATGCATCTGCGCAACCTCAGATGTCAAAATAAGGCCGGTATTATTAGTGCCTGGCCTTATTTTACTGTGCAATATTTCTCTATTCTTTTCTCATATTCCGTATTGTTAATAATATTTGAAATACAAACCAACTCAGAAAAATAATTGTGGAAATTATACAGATGCATTTAGAAACACATAACAAAATGTAGCCTCTAATTTTTACAAACGAGCTGGATCTCCTAAATGAGACTGAAATCTTTCAGCAGAAAATATCTCCACCGAGCTGACTTTGGACGTAACAGAATTCTTTTTAACTTCTAATGAAATACGTGACCTATTAAATGTTTCTTCAGGTAATAAAGTTAAAAAAAGAGATCCGTTAACGTAGGTCGGTAAAACTAATTTACTCTATAACTGCAATAATGCCTAAAACAGTTAAGTTCTAATGTCTTAAAATATTATTAAAATAGGCGTATTCTATTTTATATCTAAATTTTTCTTTCATTTACATATACAGGATGTCTCTAAAAGATGTGGAAAAAAAGGTACCACAGATTCCTGAGGCTAAAACATGACGATCTAACCCAACTTACCTTAGTCCAAAAGGTAATGATTTCGGAGATACAGGGTTTTAAAAAATTATTTTGGTTTTAGTTTTTTTAATTAATTTTGCCATCTAATAAAGGGTGTATTGTCACAATATTTGGATAGAAGGGGTTTTAAAGTTGAGAAATAAGAATAAGCTATCAATTTAATTGTTAACATTCGGGGGCGCCACCAGCGGTATCTTGAACAAATTAAAAACGAAATAACTTTTTAAACCACTCTGTATGTAACTTTTAAGAAAAAATATGGTAATTTTCTAGAAACCTGCGGCAACTCCGATTTTGAAGAAATTTGGTATACGGGGGTTTTTGGGGCGCTGTTCACGAATCCGAAAGATTTTTTGGCGGATACGTTTCGTTCTCGAGATATTTATCATCAAAGTTCAAATTTGAACTAAGCTTATTTTCACTATATTCCCCCTTCCTTTTGCACACAATTCTTGATTTAAAGCTAAAGTGTCACAAAATATTTGATTTTCACCTTTTAAAACCCCGTTTTTCTACGTTTTTAACATTATTTTTACATTAAATTGCGTGGCTTTTCTTTGATAATGCGGCAACCGTACATACACATAGGGCTTCATGGCACACTGGGATTGAAATGATTTAAAGTATAGCTATGCAATTTAATGCAAAAATAATGCAAAATACGTAAAAAAAACGGGATTTTAAAAGGAGAAAATCAAATATTGTGTGTCACTTTAGCCTTAAATCAAGAATTGTGTGCAAAAAGAAGGGAATATTGTAAAAATAGGATTAGTTTAAATTTCAAGTCTAATCATGAATATCTCAAGAACGAAACGTTTCCGCCAAAAATTCTTTTAGATTCGTGATCAGCGCCCCAAAAACCCATATACCAAATTTCGTCAAAGTCGGAGTTGCCGCAGGTTTCTAGAAAATTACCAAAAATATTTATTTTTTAACATATTTTACATAATAAAGGTATACTTGGTTAAAGTTGATTTAGACAACTGTTTTTGAGATATCGGAATTTAATAAAATTATTTCCTGTATGGCCAGGTCTAAACTATACAGGGTGTTTTAAAATTAGATGCTAATCTTTTACAGTCTAAATTCATAGGTGACAAAGAACCAATAAACCTATGTCTTATTTTCTGAGATACAAGATGGAAAAGTTTTAAAAATATAAGCTTTGTTACCACTCTGTATCTCAAAAGTTAGGCCATTTAGGGCATAGGTTTATATAAATTGATTCATACTCCAAAAGATAGGCATCTAATTCTGAAACATCTTGTATAGCTTAGACTACGCCATACAGAAAGTGATTTTTTAAAAATTCAAATATCTCAAAAACGGCTGCTTAAATCAACATTTACTAAAAATACCTTCTTTATGTAAAATATGTTGGGAAAAAATATTTAAAAAAGTTACATACAACGTGGCTTAAAAAAGTAATACGTTTTTAATTTGTGCAAGACACCGCACGTGAAACACTCTAAAGTTAACAACAAAATTAATGGCAAATTATTATTTTTCCTTTCTAAAACCCATTTTAGCCGAATATTGTGAACACCTAGTATAAAAAAAGTATACATTTTGGGAATTTTAAAAATATACATTTTTGAGAATTTAAAAATAAGTATACATTTTAATTAGTTTACTTAACATTGGGAAATTTGCTACATAAAAATATACGTGAGGTGTCAAGGTCTTAAAAGTATAAATTAAACAATTCTCTAGGTTACTTTTATAATAATAAAATAAAAACATTTAACAAACTGAGTAACGTAGAAATTCAAAACAAACACTGGAAAATTGGATATTTAAAGAAGAGAGAATGAAATTAAAAGGGGATTGTTTATCAGATAAGAAGTAGGTAGTAGAAGTGAAGGTTGTAAAAGTTAAAGTTTTAGTTCAGCCTCCGTACGGGCTGCCTCTAGTGGGGGTATGCCTGTACTAAATTTAGTTAGTCAAATAAGTTAAGTTGGTCCTAGAAAATGCAAAGTTAGTTTTGATGGTCCACCGGTCTCATTGTCCCAAGAAGATAGTTCCATATGGAACATTTGCGTCAGTGACGTAAAGTGGCCCTATATGTAATTCAAAATTTAACGTCACAATATTGTAACAATAAACCTATTATTAACACAATTATTTGTAAAAACTAAAACTAGAATAAATTTTTGACCACTGTATCTCCAAAATCATCCACTTTTTGACTGAGGTAAGTTGGGTTAGATCGTCATATTTTACCCTCAATATACTGTGGTAGCTTTTTTTCGCACCTTTTAGAGACACCCTGTGTAATAAATATTTTTATGTGCACTGTCTCACACTAATATCTAACAGTTTTTGCTGGTTGATTCTCATATTAAATGTCATATTTCTAAATGTGCGCGTGTGCGGGCATCTTCTTCTCAGTATTGGCTGGTGAGATTTTTTCAGTGGGAGGGCACATGCCAAAAAAGAAATAGTGATAATAGTTATTTATTAGATAGGTGAGTTATATTACATATAAGTCACGCAAGAAAAGTTTAACTCTCGAGCCCTAAGGGCGAGAGAGGTAATTTTCTTAAGTGACATAATGTAATAACTCACGTGTCTAATACAAAATTTTATCCAACACTTTCGTATAATATCTACATAATTGATCAGATTTTGAGGATATAAAGTGTACTATAAGTCACTAGTGAGCTAAAGTACCCTTTAGCTCACTAGTGAATTATAGACAATACAAAATTTTGTTGCTGGTGTTGACAATGACAAGTAACAAATAATGGATGACGTTTTCAAATTATTTTCGATATTAAAAACGATTTATACGAAAGTGTTGGATAAAATTTTGTATTAGACACGTGAGTTATTACATATAAGTCACTTAAGAAAATTACCTCTCTCGCCCTTCGGGCTCGAGAGTTAAACTTTTCTTGCGTGACTTATATGTAATATAACTCACTTATCTAATAAATAACTATAAAGCTTACCCTCTATTTAAAAGGAAAGTCCATTGATCTACTTTCCAGTAATTCTTTACTTATCAGACACCACATATGCATTCCTATATGGTCCAATTGGACAGGCTCCGAACTTCCCATTTCGTTCGTTCTTTTATTCCTAGAGTTTCTAGACTGTAGAACCTTCTGCCAGCGGAGGTCTTTCCATCTCCCCCAAATCTTCAAGTTTTTAAGTCCCGTGTTAAAAACTTCCTCTTACCTTGCTTAAGACACCCACGGTACGTTAGTATTTAGGCTTTCAGTCTTTGTGGATTCTCCAAAGATAAAAAACAAAACGTGGATTTTAATGATTTTTGACATACGGGGGCTTTTTGGGAAGTTTGAAATATCCATCATCAAACTTGAATAAAAAAACTAACCTAAATTGACCATTTTTTTTGCACCAAATTCCTAATTTTTTCGCTCAATTGGCACTTAATAATTTATTTTCACCCCTTAAGAATCCAATTTTCTACTTATTTAACCTCTTTTTTTTCAAAAAATTAAAAACTTTTACTGTTAATCACAAAAGCCATGGGGCGCCTTTTCACCTTTAATAATGAATATATTTAAAAAAAACACAGCCGCCTGAAAATTTTTCCAGATTTGTAATCAGCGCTTCAAAAAACCTCCCTTTGCCAAAAATAATCACAATCGACATGGTATTCGATAAGTAAACAATTGCTTATCTTTCTTATTGATATTTTCATCACTTTGTTATCGAAATCTGGGATGCTCTTTATATATATTTTTTTAATGCATATTTAGTCCACGCTGTTATTTATTTTAATAAACAATAAGCATACAAAACAAAACAGTTTATTTGCAACCGAATGTTTAAAAGGTAAACTGTTATTCCATAGTGGGAACTACACAGCAATTTTTTTTAGTTGTGGATTCATTTTTTTTTATTTTATGTTTTTGACATCCCACGAAGGTCTATGCCTAAATACCAGAGTACCGTGGGTGTCGGGTTATTAGATGTTTAACCCATCGTTCCCCTGTTCCGTCAACGTTGTCCAAGCACTGAAACATGCAGTTGCATTTCACAGCACCTTTTAGACAACGCGGTAGTGCCACCACGGTAATGGTGATGTAATAATGACATATTACATCACCTAACTCTCAACATACAAACTACCTAACTATACTTGTAAAAATTAAATGTATAATCATAATCAACAAAAAATATTGCAACTTAGACTCCACAGGAAACTACCGTTTGTCCTGCGACTTTTGCCTGGAAATACGCAATTTTGTGCGCACTTCGTGTACTAATAATTTCTCGTGAAGGAAATGTATGTTACTAGGGGTTGAGAGTTGGGACACCCTGTATACCTACTAGAGTTTGCGTCGCCGCTTTCCATGCTAGATAATTTTTCTCAAGAGCAACCTACTTCTTTTTGATGGTGACATAACTATAACATCATAATATGATGATCATAAAACAGTTTTTTAAAAATTCGTATCATGCCTATTATTGTACAGTGTGGCCCAAATGAAACTTGCACACTTTTTAAGTATTAATTACTTCTAATCTGCTGCGCCCATCTTTTTAGTTTCAAAGGGGTTAATAGGAAGATATGTTTTCTCTAGGTTTGCCAGTTTTGGTCATATAGATTTAAACAGGACTGGACTTACGGGACTTTTTCCAAAATGATGCATTAAACTTCGTTGCAAAAAAAAACTGAAATTAGGCTAATTTGTTTATTTTTAATTATTTTACTGTTAGAGCTGTTCAGCATCCAACTCAGTAACCTAGTAACCTCAGGAGTGCTCGATTTTTTATATTTGTTCGAAAATATAGGTTATGTTTGTGACGTCACCTTTTGCCATGTTATTTTTTTATCTGACAAAATAAACCAATACTTGCATACCATAAAATAAAATCACTAAAATAACATTAAAAAAAATGTATCTTACCCTTAATAACGATTTAAACGTAAATTCCCTGTAATAAAAATATCCAAAGGTCAGTGACCCCTGTTTACAAGCTTTAAAATAATCTGTAACTGCAGTACTAATAACTACTCAATTTAACTATAAACAGTAAAAACTAAACATATATAAAAGTACAATGACTAAAAAGTAAAAAAATAACACCAAAACCTCGAAAAAAACCTTCCAGTACGATTGTAAACAAAGAATTACGGAAAAAGATTACGTCACTAAATTCAGCGAACATAGGCTTAAATGGGATCGAGCGCTCCTTATTAAAAAGTTTATTTTCCTTGGGTAATTGTAGCTAAATCAGATTTTTTTTGCAACGAGGTTAAATACAGTATTTTGAAAAAAGTCCCGTAAGCCCGATCCTGTCTAAATTTATTTGACCAAAATTGGCAAACCTAGAGAAAACACATCTACCTATTAGCCTTTTAAAATTTAAAAAGATAGGCGCAACAGATAAAAAAGTTATCATTGGTTAAAAAAGTGTGCAAGTTTAATTTGGTTTACTCTGTACTTTTTTTATCCTAATAGCAGAGTCAACAAAATAATTTAAAACAATTTAATTCTAAAGTAAGCTCGCGCCATATGGCTAACAATTACGTTACATTATTCGGCGAAATTTAACATTTTGCGCCCTCCAAAACTACATACAATCTCTAAAATCTCAAACAATGAACAACGCCTAAACTGTTCATGGTCTCAAATTACGTAAACCTATTTAATAGTTTAAAACGTATCTTACATCTTTAGGGCCTTTATCGTGTTAACATCGATATAATTATTTTATAGTTAAATATTTACTTAACTTTGCGAATCCCCGGTGTTTAAGGCAGTCTTTTATTATGATATTTACAACCCTGTAATACGATCTTTTAAAGAGGGTGAAGATTAAAGTTTAACAGTTTTAATAGGTAAATTATGTAAAATAATCGTAAGCAGTGTTGCCACATCTTAACGATTTAAAGGGGCTTTAAAAACCTAGTTAAAAAGGTTCTGAATGTTACACGTAAACTAATATGTGACGTATACTTATTACAAACACTTTTTTAAAATAAAAAATGAACCGACTTTACCAAAATAAATAAAATTCGCTGAAAAGTTAAAAATAATAATAAAATAAAAATAAAAATAAAAATTGTTAGGTATTAATATATGATATAAAAGTATAAAGCTTTTGCTTTTTTGGTTATTAACATTTAGTAATTTAGCTCATATTTTATTACCCGAGATCATTTTTTTCCTATTTTTTAAAACTTTTTAGTGGATTCTGTTTATTTTTTGCTTTCTAATTTAGTTATATTATTGGTTCTAATTAATCGGTAAACATACACCAAACCACACTATCAGTACATCTTTTAGAGACTACAGTAAAAAGCACAGGGACGTGTAATTTATTCGGTTTGAAACGTTTCAGACGGTCATGCAAAACTGTCATGATTAGTTTTGTTTTTTAATTTCTTTATTAACCGAATTAAAAAAATCAAGATTAAACTAACCAGAACTAACCATGACCCCCCTCCAAAGTTAATCAATCAAATTACACGTCCCTGTGTTTTTACTGTAGTGTCTTCTCCAGTTCGTTTAAAATGATAATAGTATTTTAGTGTCATTTATTGGTATTATAGAATTTGATCTTTATGCAGATTACAAAATTTCTAAAACGAACCGCTTAAATTTAAATTTAAAAAAAAATCCATGTATCTCCAACAGTTTGGAAAAAACACAGAACTCCGAATTTAAATATAATAATTGTTGCATAAAATCTAAACTTTAAAATGTTTTTTTCTGTAAAACTTTATTATATGGAGTTACGTAATTTTTCCTGAAGGCGACGTTATGTACGTATCGGGTGTTACAAATTCGAAGGCCACCATCAGGGCCGCATTATTCATTAGGCTGACTAGGCTACAGCCTAGGGCGCCATGAAAAATAGGCGCCAGACAGGGGAGTTTTTAAAAAGTTTATGTCGAGTTGAGATTTTTGGTGACTAATTTTTGTGTAAATAAGGTGCTTTGAAATAAAATAGACAAATAGGCGCAAAAAGGAGGGAAGGATTTTTTTATCATCAAATTTTATTTCGTAAGGCGCTTGGCACCCAAAATAGGCGCTACGGAGGAAAGGACCTTTTTTTTTGTTTTTGGCTCTTCAAAAAAAAAAAAACAGTTAATATCGGCCCTAGCCACCATTAGGATCTCCGAAACGGTTAGAGTTACAAGGTTGGTTAAATTGGGACAAATTTGCGCATTTTTTTGCTATACGATACTTCGTCCTAAAAATTTTAAAAATTGTACCCGTTCGGAAATTATCCGGAAAAAAAACAAATTTTGCAAAACAGTTTTTATTATTTTCTTAGTAAATTTTTAAAGATATTTAAAAAAAACGACCCATCATTGCCACTTTTTCTGTTTTACAAAATGATGTTATTAAATTTAAGATTCGACGTTTCGTCTTTGCCCCGCTATCATTAACTTAGTTTTTTTTTTAAATTGGCGAAAATATTTGGTCTAATTCTAAATCAAATGACATATACCACTTTACATGTGTGCAATGTTTTGAGCCGAAAATACTTTGACAGCCCACCGTAGTTCATGCTTTCTTTGGCGCTGCAGTCATACTTATAGCAAATAGCATTTTTTTTCATCAGTGTTGGGGGTAGAGAACTTCCTAAGGTTTTTTTTTCTAAAAGACGGAGTAATAAGCAGCCCTATAGGTCATATATATGTTCCCAGGGGCACTCTAAAGGTTAAGGGTAAAAACGTATCAAATTGACCGGTAGGATTATAACAATCCTTAAAAAAGGAAGGGATGAACTCGAGTTGCTAGACGGCGATAAGATAATAATAAAATTATGAATTTGAGATTGTTAAGTCTCTAGACTTAGATGATTGAGTTGGTAGAAAAAAATTGTCGAGTTTCTAGACGGTAAAAATCACAACACTCATGCCATCAAATATCTTGCAAAACGAATGCTTGTGAACAAGAAACAATTATACTGTTTTGCGTTATTTATTTTAAATAAATAACGTACACATCTTAATAAACCCTAAAAATCATGGCAGACTGCTTTCAAATTTTAATTGTTTTTACTATACCGGGTGATGCATCGCCGGGCGGGACATAGGAAATCACATGTAATTTTAATGGTGTCAATTATTGGCTCCCCTAAATATTTTAGAGAAAAAATCTATTAAAGTTTATTGAAGAGCATGCAAATCTACGTACATGGTAAAAACTTTAGAATTTTCGGTTAACCCGTTTACTAGTTAGATGCTAATATATTTTTAAAAATTGTTACATTATTATCGCCTCATATTTATGAACAACAATAAAAATACCAGTTAGAGTGACATTACGTTGTCATTTTGAAATTTAGTACTTTATTATTATCAAAAAATCGTACCGTGAAAAGATTAAAGTTGTATTTATACAAACGAATTACGTTATGTTAAACTAAACTAGAGTAATAATAAAGCACTACATTTGAAAATGACAACGTTAGGTCACACTAACTGGTATTTTTATTGTTGTTCATAAATATGAGGCGAAAACAATGTAACAATTTTTTAAAAATATATTAGCATCTAACTAGCAAACGGGTTAACCGAAAAATCTAAAGTTTTTACCATGAACGTAGATTTGCATGCTCTTCAATAAACTTCAATAAAATTTTTCTCTAAAATAATTAGAAGAGCCAATAATTGACCCCATTAAAGATTACATGGGATTTCCTATGTCCCGCCAGGCGATGCATCACCCGGTATGTCTCTCGGGCTTGTGCGTGTTATGATGTTCAAAAAAGTTAGTTACAGTGGCGTAGCCACAAGGGGCGTCCTTTGGCTTGACGTCCCTTTATCATAAAAACTAAAATATAAA
Organism: Listronotus bonariensis; assembly: GCA_014170235.1. NCBI lineage: Eukaryota > Metazoa > Arthropoda > Insecta > Coleoptera > Curculionidae > Listronotus > Listronotus bonariensis. Next base: position 27,427 of record JACEGR010003584.1, on the reverse strand, counting down.
AAAAGACCTTAGTTTGATTTTTTATATACTTTTTTGAACAATAAAACAATGACTATATAATAATCTACCACCTTTTTCCAATTAGAGGCATCCAAAATTTTTGCATAAAAAACTGTATGGAGTGATTTTTTTAACTTAGAGAATTTTGCAAAGCGTAGAATTTATCGATACCATTTTATTATAATCACGAAAAAAAAGAAAAAATACAAAAAGGGGATTTGCCTTTAAAATTTGACTTTTTTTATGGAAAGTAGTCCGACAAAAAAATTCCTTTTGCCGGTTTTTATGTATAATCATTTGAAAATATTATTAACGACAGTGAGATCACGGCAAGGTTACGTCTAGGGACTCAACCATCTCCCCGTCTAGCAACTTAACTATGTTCGCCTAGGAAATTTAACAATCCTAATATGTTTTATCTGGATTCGTCTAGCAACTCAAGTACACCGAAAGAAAGGTCAATGATATATTTCATGATGATATTATTTAATATATGTCAACTCACAAAAATAAATATAATTATTTTTTTATACTTATTTTAGTATAAGTATAAGTATAAAAAAATTGGCAACTACGCACTAGATAGCCACATGGCATATAATATTGCAGAGAGCTTGTCATATAAAATATCTTTTAAAAGCTTTTATCATTTTGCAATAAAAACACTTTAGATCAAGATAAGAATGTAACACGTGCCGGGCATATAAATTACCATTTTTTATGTTTATCATGGCTTAGGCGCCTAATGGGACCGATAAAAATTGCGTGAGTGTGTTAAACGTTTAGAGAACACCTAACGTTACCCTGGTTTTGTTTAAATGATCTGTTAAGGCAGTTTAATAGGCCCCATGACAGTTCTTAATGACTTGACACGTAAAGCATATTAGGTTATTAATTTACATATCATAAATTTGCCATCTTGCTTTAGATTACCACAAATATGTTTTAATAATTTTGCATAATTAAAATATAAACGTTTTTGTAAAGATCCAATTTGTACTTAATTGTTTTGAGAAAAATATAAAAAAAATATATGTTGTCGTGTTATTAATGTTTACATTAGCAGAGACAAGAATAAGACGCGTTACTGGTCCTGGAAATTTGTCCAGTACGTTTTATCTTTTTCTGGTTTAACGCAAGTTCCTATAACTATGTCTCTGTCATTTATCATGGGAGGTAATAGCAGAGGGTGCAATCATCGCCATTTCATGGTTGCCAAGTTGTTTACAATTTCTGAATGTAAACTTTATTGTCTTTCTTTGGATAAAAGCTGATTATACTATATACCAAGAATCGAATAATTTTAACTTGACAACGTTGCCGCAGGCAGTCACGCCGAAATGTTATAATTTTGTGTTTGATATTTTTTAATGGCCGATTTGTTTGGACAGTTTGTTTACATTTTTGTGATTTATTGTGTGTTTCGTGGTTTTTACCTTTAATTGGACTTTGAATATTGACTTTTATTAGCGATCACAGGGTATATATTAAATTTGTGCTTTTCAACAGATAATTTAAAGTAATATTGACATGGTTATCTGTAAAAAAAAATCTTTATGAAAACCAAATAAATTACACTTTTCATTAGATGTGTGTAATTATTGAACTAAACCCCAATATTTTATATTAATAGGAAACAAAAACAAGTACCTAATATTAAGGGTAAAAATGGCACAGCTATATAATTTGAACTTGGCGGGCAAACGATAAAGTCGACTCATGCGCCATCTGCGTTTACCTTCCTTGAAGAATGAGAAGGAAGGCCCAGAAGCTTTCTCCCTCTCGGATAATTTATTTACATTTAGTTGCTCGTCTCATTCTTGTCTCTGACATTAGTATTTTTTTAAATAATAATAATAAAACATATTTACCATAAAAAGTAATGGTATGTTAGAAAACTCCTCCGATACCAAGTTTTATAACAATATTTAAAACGTATCAAATATTATTTAAATAATTTCAATATATTTTTACACCTTGATACTTTGTATATCAACTTTGGTACTGACGTAGCTTTAGTTAAATTGCAATATTTTACTTTACGATTCTCCAGTTAAATGTGAGCTTATTACTTAGGAACCACACTGTAGATAAAAAAACAAGTTTAAGAAAAAAATAAAATCATAGGTATAATGTGTAAGGCTTTCGCGGCCATCTTCTGCTAAACTTAAGTTTTTTGGGCTATTCGGCCGTCGTTAAAGATTTTGTATCCTTGACGTTTCGCGCGATTCGTTGACATCCTCAGACGGTTCCTATTAAGCCATGTACCGACTTGGATACAATTGGGACAACATTGTCGGCCGACTGTATTTTATGCAAAAAATTTTTCAGCAACAAGGTTGGCCAACATTTGCAGATACAAGTGTTTCGCGTCCACACTAGTTTTAAAGCTGGTACAAACCTGCCGAAGTTTTCCATATTAAAGGGAAAACAGGGCGACTTGCCGATTCCTTGGATGAAAACGCCCACAGATGTTGCCATGGCGTTTGCAACAAGTCGGCCGACCGATGTGCAACATTCAAGATACAGTCGGCCAACAAATGTTTTTGCCGATTGTATCCAAGTTTGTACGTGGCTTTTAGACTACTTGCGTACAATTGTGTCCCGGCGCGGACGCAGCGAGTATTTATAGGCAAATTGGGTGGGCGGGGCCTGTTCCGGTTGGTCGTTGTGCAGTTGTTGTTCCTGCCGTGGTGCTATTTTTTGTGATTTTGAGACTTGGTATCCACGCGTTATTGATCTTCATTTATTCTTCTTTTTGTTGATAAGTTGATGGTATGTTTTGAATTTATTTAGAATTTCCAGAATATATATTGGAAAGTTTGCGGTTTGGATAGTATAGTGATAAAATCTTAAATCCCCTTCAATTCCCCAAATTAATTTTTTCCCCAGAAGAAATCCCCAGAAAAAAATACCCTAATTTTGGGGAAAATCACCTAATCTGGCAACCCTGCGGCGCAGACGCAGCGAGTATTTATAGGCAGATTGGGTGGGCGGGGCCTGTTCCGTTGGTCGTTGTGCAGTTGTTGTTCCTGCCGTGGTGCTATTTTTGTGGTTTTGAGAATTGGTATCCACGTTTTATTGATCTTCATTGATTTTTCTGTTTTGTTAAAGTTGTTGGTATGTTTGTGTATATCTATGGCTTCCCTGTACAGTTTGGCATGGTAGGATTAGGTTTTAGCAAGAACCTGGGTATTTTCAAATTTTATGTGGTGCTCTGTGTCTAAAAATTGTGCTCCGCTACGGCTGATTTGTCAGTCTGTCTCAGATGGCAGCTAGCTTTACGTTCTTTAATTCTTGAGTTGATCGTTCTCTTGGTCGTTCTGATATACACACTGCCACAGGTACACGGTATCCGATAAACTCCTGGGCACGCCAGAAAGTCCCTTTTGTCCTTGGGCGATCTTAAACAATCTTTTACTTTTCTTGTTGGTTTGTATATAATTTTAATATTGACCTTTTCTAGTAGGTGACCTATTCTGTCCGTTACCCTTGGAATGTATGGTAAGAAGGCCCTTCCCGTTGGTGAACTTTGCTCCTTGATTTTGCGATTATCTTTTGGATGCATTGCTTTTTGTATTTCTTGCTTCGAGTATCCATTGGCCATAAGCGCGTTTTTAGTGTGTTAATATTTGTACAGGAGGATCATTCGTAAGTAGCCACTACTGCTAACTTTCTTATTATTAGAGATGTAAGTCCGTTAAATTTGTAAAGTTGTAGAACTTTTTTGCTGATTAACTTGCTGCCAACCGAAAAACAATTATTACTGAACATCGGGTTTTTAATTTATTACAAAAAATGTACTTTTTTAAATGTAACACCCTCTATATTATAATACCATCCAAAAGACCTATCAAAAATTGATATATCCAATTTTTTATAGTTTCGGAAAAATTACCATCCTCGGCAATTTAATAGTAAACCGGCATTTTTTAAATAAAACACTCTGTATATTACATGACCGTAAAATAGATATTTTAAAAAGCTTTGAGAAAATATATAAGAGACAGACATATTAAACATGGTATTTTTTCCTAAAGCTCTTTGAAATATTTGGTTATTGGTGATATAATATAACAAGTGTTTTATTTAAAAATGCCGGTTTTGCTATTAAATTGCCGAGGATGGCCTATTTTCAAAACTATTAAAAATTGGATATATTACATGTGGACTTTTTTAAAGCTCTTTGATAGATCTTTTGAATGGTGATATAATATACAGGATGATTCATTAAAAAAAGGGACATTTTTCTAATAAATCGAGAAGCCGATGTTCAATTGTTTTTCTATTGGCAAAACGTTAATTAGTGAAAAAGAACTACAACTTTACTAATTTAACCTTCGTCGTACGGTGCTTAAAAAATTACACAGAATACGTTGCGGGGTACATTTTTTGTACCTCAACTGTAAAAACATTTCTTTGCTTTCCTAATTTAACTTTTTTTTCTTAATTTAAAAAAAAATCCATATTAAACAACAAATATTTATTTAAACGAACATTTAACAAAAAAACTTAAAAATATTGGTTACCATAAAAAAACAAGCTTGAAAATATAAGAAAAAAGAACAAGTCTATTTTTTTATATTTTGACATTCCACGCACATAATTTGTTTTTTAGAGTGTAAAACACATACAAAACGATTGCACTGACAGAACATTTGTCTGCATTTCTTATCTTTTTTTCATTCGCATAAATAACAGCGCATGGGAGTAGACTGTTCTACTTCTTGTTGTTCTTCTACATCTGTATTGTCTAACTCAGGAAAAATATCAATAAATTAATTTTTAAGACTTTTATGCATATTTTTGTTGGTTTTAAATCTCCTCAACACATTATCTTTTATTAGCGATTCTCCGAGCGCCAGCAGAAATTTTCTACGGCTATCTTTACTAACTAGTTTATCTGGATATTTTAAACTCCATAAAACAAATGCATTTATTCCGGAAACATCTAATAGTTGTCCAAACATTGTCATCGACCAGAGTATTAACAAGCACAAACGTAAAACCGACACGAACTAGACGAAAACGCCACCTACACTTGAGTCGCACATGCAAAACATGTGTCTAAAAGAGCACCTGGAAATACGGTGCGGGGTTCAAACCTACCCCACGTCGCCTTTATTTTTTTATATACAAAGTATAAGGTTAATATTAGTAAATTACCAAAAATATATATAGAAGTTAGGAATTGACAATAAATTAAATCGGCAAAGCAAAAATTTTAAAATTTACGAAAATATCCTGAAATCTGTGACAGTGTGGTACGTTTGTACCCCGCACCGTACGACGAAGGCTAACCGATTTTGTAATAACAAGCAAAATAACAATAGTGTCGACTTAAGAATGATCGCCCTGTAGTAACCGGTAGTTTTTAAAGTCTCTTTTATAATAATTAAGCAACAAAATAGGGTTTAAAAAAATTATTTACTAAATATTTATAAAACAACGCTGCTTTATATTCCCAAGTTTACCACATTTCTCACACAAAATCCACCTCGAAAATGCTAAAGAATTGCCAGCAATAAATTTTATTTATTTCGCCATTTTGTCTGGTAATTTTTTACTTAGAAAAACACTATCTAATTGACAAAAAAGGTTGTAAATGGTCGTCATAAATTACTAAGTTTTTTTTATACGTGTTAAACGATAAAAATCTGTTATTTAGGGGCGTTGGTAATGAGATGCGTACATTGAACAGATGTGCCTCAATTTCGGCGGGTATACAGTGTTAAATTAAGAGTTATTTGACATAAGGTAAGGTGGGGGAAGTGCACCGCCATTTTTTGATAGTTTAACTTTAGTCTCATAAAAAAAATATAATACAATTTTTTATATTTTTGTTGTTTTTATGTTAAATCAACTGACTATCAGGCTCTCCAATTATACTGCTAGAACTACATTTAGTTAAATAAGAAAAGTTTATATATATAATTTTAAAAAATTGATAGGGGTGTGCACTTGCCCCATTTCAAATCTTAAAGAGGGGGTAAGTGCGCAACCTTACAGTATGCTGCCATATGATTACTTATATCAATTCCAGGGCTAAGACCGTTTTATTTACCTTTTTGTTTGCCTTCTAATTTTTTTGAGAATAATCTATTGGTACTATGAGTTAATATAAACTTTTATTTTATTCTGGAGACATATGAACTTTTATTGTCATTTAAAAAAACAGTGCTTTCACTTAAAACTAAACATATTAACAATTTTTAAGTTATAAGTAGACAAGAGAGTTTATTTCTATTTTAAAAATATAATATTTTAACTAAATAAAAAAGTAATACTTGTACTCTTATGGACCTAATTGAACTGGAAAAAATAATTAAAGTAAATTCTGAATGCCATCAAATTTTATTTTAAAAGAGAAAAAATTGCCTCTCCTATTACTTTGTGGATCAGGTAAAATCCGGATTATATCCTGACTTTGGATGATATCTTCATCTTCTTCTTGAGGCCATTTAAACTGAAAGCGTAAACCATCTCTTCTGGCAAATTTTATCAACCATTTGTCTTCTTCTTCTTTTTTTTGAATCTGACCTATATAATGTTTTAGTATCTTTTTTCCGCAATATCTCACCAAAACCCATCTTCCGATCTCGAGAACAAAATGATTCATGTCAGAAATATCTTCATTCTCGTCTACACTCATGTCCATATCGTCGTCTGTGTCAATTAGCTCAACGTTTTCTTCCCCTTCATCTTCGGACTCGCTAGACTCTTCCACAATATTTTTGCGTTTCTGACGGTTTGACCCTTTCTTCTCAATATTAGTCATAATCTGATTTGCTTTTTCTGCAGTTAATATTTCGGCATGCTGTGCTATTTTTTTCTTTGTATTTTCGGTGGTTGTTTCGATTGCTTTATGGTTTCTAGAAGCAGTACATCAAAAGATACATTATTATTTACAGAAGTAGTCACATCTGAAGCATCTGCTTGAGAAGACATGCCAGCAGAACTTGTCTGGAAAGGTTGGTCGCTTGCATTTAAACCCGAATAAGCGGCAGTACTTGTGGACGGAACAACAAGATCAATATTTTCAGCTGCATTGTCACTTTTCTGGTTATTTTCTGCAACTTGCTTTTTCCAACGTCGCAGAGATTCAGGATCAAAAACTGCATCTGGAACTACACTCCTGTTGTAAGGGTAGATTCCAGCTTTTTAAAGCCACTACTTATAATTTCAGGATGAACTTCGAGCCAAGAGATCTCCAGAAGTCTCGAAAATTCAATTTTTGGTATCTTCAGTCCTATATTTTGTCGCTGCCATTGGATTATTTTTTTGTCCCAACTGCTTTTTAAGGATCTGAACACACACAAATCGAGTGGTTGCAACAGGTGGGACGTGTGCGGCGGAAGCTTCAGAATCGTAATATTTTCTTGTATAGCTAAATTAACTACCATATCTGTGACATGCGTACTATGTCCGTCGTAAATCAATAAAATGGGCCTATTAGGTCCAAACGCTGGAATAAGAGTGTTTTCGAAGTAATTGTAAAATAGTTGCGACTCCATCCAACCTGATTTTGAAGACGCATAAGACGTTCCAGGAAATATTGGTTGAGTTGGAATCCAGCTATTCCACAGTGATTTGGCCTTATAAACTATAAGAGGGGGAGCCTTTTTGCCTGCAGCGTTAACTGCTGCTAACACGGTGGTGTTATCTCGGCCAGGGCCACTAGTGGTTCTTGACGAAGATTTTCCCTTTGCGCCTACAATTTTTGCTTTTGATGGGTCCAACGAAAAACTCGTTTCATCGAGATTCCACAACCTATCAGGTTTGTCACGTAGATCTAAGTTATCTATCGTTTTTCCTAACATTTCAAAGTAGGAATTTATGATATATGGGTCTGTTGCTTTTTTCTGCAATATTCTACATTTTGTGGTTTTTTCAAGGAAAGCCTGTGGCGCTTTTTAAAGTTTAAAACCAGTCTTCTCCCGGTACACCATTTTTAAAACAGGTTTTTAAATTATTTCTTTTCACAAACTCTCCTACCATCTGAAAAACTTCACTTCGGGATAAACCAAAGCCCCAGGTTTCTAAAGTTTTCAATCCAATTGCCAATTTTTGTTCATTCTCTAAACCAATTGCAGGAGCTCTGCCATAACTTTTACTTTTTAAGCCTCGCCTTCCTTTTAAGTGGTCGCGAATTGTTGAAACTGGAATCCCATAGTTAGTGAACGCTCCATTAGGAGTCAGGATTCCTTGCCTTATCTCCCTGATAGCACGTTGCAGTAGCTCTTGAGAATACTTTTTTCCTCGTTGTGACTTTCTCTTGTAACAGCGAACCATTCTAAACCTAAAAAAGTATTCAATGAAACTGGGGCAAGTGCGTCTTTGGGGTAAGAGCATTAAATGCTCTTACCCCATATTACAATATGCCGGGGAAAGAGCACGCCTGATTGTCAGGTGATTATAGTGATTTATAACCTAAATTAATCCCACCTATAGCAAAGTATAAAGCAAATTTAATAATAAGTACTAGAAAAAATAACATATTTACCAGTTATTGTATTTTTTATTCCACGTGGCAAAAATGTTTGCCTACTTAACACGTCACTTATAAATTCGACTAGCGGCGTATCGTCGTACGGCTTGCTAGAAACTGGTACTGAAACGTTGAAACCTCGTCGGCAGTCGCGGGACGGATGCGTTTAAATGAATTTTCGGTAGATGGCGTTAGAAGTTGCATTTTATTATTTTGATAGCTCGGTGTGGCTCTTGCCCCAAAGATGCACTTACCCCACCTTACCTTACTGAAGTGATTTTTCATTATTTTTTTTAGAGAAAGAAAAACACAAAACCGTAAAGTACACCATATCTGGTGTGAACCCTAACTACTAACGTGACGTCTGGGAGACGCTAGCAAAAGTTTCTTTGTCCATTGCTATGTGCCGCCTTGTGTTTTAGGGTTAATAGTCCATCTACTTTTAAGTTTGCTGTTACTTACTCAGTATACAAATAGAATTTGTCAAAGCAATTTATGACTGTTTTTATTTAGTCCAAAGGATCAGAATAATAAAGTTTTTTTTTTAAATATTTAACACACCGTAGTTTAAAAACTAAGAAGTTTAGGACATATGTTTATATGCAGTTTTTTTCTTATTTTCTGTTGTAAAATCGCCCCATAAAATTTGTCGGTTGAGTTACTGGACACCCTGTATGTATGTAGATAATTTGGTTGAAATTGATGAAAACTCTGATGTCTATTGGTGCCTAAACGGTGAGGTTTATCGACTTTAATAAAGAGTACCTTGTTTTTAGGTTTTTAATTGTCTATACATTTTATGTTTTAGGTAAAGTGCCCTGTGACGGTCTTTAAAAAAGTACTTTTGTCCTAAAATTTTAGAATCTGCAAAGCTCGATTTGTGTGCCAAATATCAACTGGATTGGTTAAAAAATAAATGCAATATGGCGAAAAAGCCAAAATAAAAATTGAACTTTGACGGCTTGTAACTCGAAAACGAATGTCATTTTGAAAAAAAATTATATGAAGCTCTACCCTTATTTTGTCAAGGAGAATCACCCCCTTAAGTTTTGTGATCGATTTTTAAATCACTCTGTATGTATATTTTTAAATGCCTTCTTTATTCCGATCATGTTAAAAAAAAATATTGAAATAATACTTTTTATTAACTTGTGTACCAAGCCATACTTTTTGCTCGCACTTACTTAATTAACGAAGCTGAATAATGCTAAGTATGCTAATAAAAAAGTTCTTGGAGTCCAGTGGTACCACTCTAGTATAACTTGGGTATTGTCAATTATTGAGGGTCATTATTTTTTTTAAATTATCATTTTGTCAAATGATATGTTTTAATTTTTATTATAATATATATATATATATATATATATATATATATATATATATATATATATATATATATATATATATATATATATATACAACAGAAATGCAAGGTGGCCATCGAGAAACTTATAGATATAGAGATATAAATTCAACAATAAAAATTGGAAAATAAACATATATAAAAATATGTCTTAAACCTCTTAATTTTAGAACTACAGGAAGTTATAAATTAAAATAAAATAAATATTTTTAAACGGTTTTACCTAGCTTGACCTGTTTATTTAATATTTATAATTTAAAATTATTTGTTAATTGTTTTAATAATAACTTCTATACTAATTCAAATAATTTTAAAAAATTTCGGGGACGCTTCTGTGCATACATCTGTTGAATATTGTGAATATTTTTTAAGAAAAAATTGGTAGGTCACTGCATTTGTCTAAAATAAAAATATTTTTTTTTTCATTTAGTTTGACATAAATTTGATTTCTTAATTTTTTTATTTGATGAACGGTTTTCGCGTAAATAAATAAAAACTATTAGTGGTCAAATCCCTATCAAATTAAAGAATAAATAGCAAAAGTTATTTTTTACTGTAGATCAAAAACTAAGACGTTTAGGACACATGTTCATATAAAGTATTTTTCCTAATTTTAATTGTTGAATATATATCCGGCGCTTCTCGGATTCCTCGTCGGACACCCTGTATAATGAACTTACCAAAATATTACTTCTACTCCATATTTCATTTTCTAGAATCAAATAAAAGCTGAATTTTAGAGTATTTTTTAATTGGATGCAACACACTGCAGCTGTGCCTAAATAAATTATGTTATGCCGTGATGTTTAACGAACAGCAATTAAGTATGGAAATCATGGAACTATAGGATACACAAATACCATTCGGCAAAAGTTAAATATGTACTCAGATATCGTTTAATGATTTTAAAATATTGAAAAATGTTTGGAGGACAAACAAGAACCAATAATAAAAAAAAGTTGGAAAAAATATTTTTGCTTGGGAGATAATCAAATAATATAAATAAAAAAGTTAGCACAAATACTAACTAATAATGAATAATTAGCTTAATTTTGTGTTTTTGTGAAAGCTAAATCAATAAACACGTTATGATGATGTTTGGTATTGCAAAGGCACTGGCAAAACAAACGCCGGCGCGGCGGTTTTGTTCAATTACAAGAATAAAGCGCGGTCTGGCATCTATTTATGTATATAAAAACCGCCGAGAATTTAAATTAATTTGTTATTACCGGCGCTTTTACTCATTTTTTGGTAGATGCCGCGGTCCGGCAGCAATGTTTAAAAAACTATTAAAAACCGCCGAATAATAGTTTAAGTGAACTTAAACTTATTAATTATTTATTTTGTTGTGCCGTTAGGCTGTACTTTTCTTGTGGTTTTATTGTTTGGGAGTTGAGATAAATACAATAGTAGTTTTTAATTGCCTGCTCCCATCACGCTATTTATACTACTTTAATTTGCTTTTTCAAAGAGTGCTATATAAACTAAGTACAATATTAAATAACAAAAACCACAAAAAAATTAACCCCTACCGCACAGCAATATAAATAATTAATAAGGTTGAGTTAACTTTAACTACTATTCGGCGGTTTTATTAGTTTATATAAACATTGCCTCCAGCGGCATCTACCGATCAAGTAAGTAAAAACAGCCGGTAATAACAAATTCATTTACATTTTCGGCGGTTTATATGTACGTATATAGGTAAAACCGTCAAACGGCGGTTTTCTTCTTATAATTAAAACTAAAATTAAGCGACTTGGCAACGTTGCAGTTGCAAATTTAGAACATATTGACATTTCATAATCAAGTTTTGCTTTCTGCTGTTACAGTTATTATTTTATTTTCTAAAGAATTTTTATGTTTTATGGGATGAATGTAATAAAAAATTAAAAATAGTTAGTCTACAACTAGTTTTAGGCGTTTAAGTGGTTGCCATTAGGCATTTGGTTAAAAATTCAGCAATGAAGCAAAAGTCAGTCACCTAAATATAAAGTTTCTAAAAACACTGACTATTATCCTGCTTTGTGGTATTTAGCTTGTCAGACAATGATGCCTAATATTTTTCGTGAAATTTAATAACTCAGGTAATTTATGTAAATATTCTTCGCCAAATTGAATCTAGATACCCATTTTTATCAGGTGTTTGACCGAATTGCAACACTGTGTTCCTTAATTTAAATTCCCAATGTTGTGGTGGGTCATTTTCTTAAAGGTAGTTCTAACAATACCACAAGAGTTAAATGAGTGCTTAAGGTAATGTGACTACCGTGTGAACAATAGAAATCATACGCAAAAATCTGCTGCACAATCATCTTTAAATAAATTATCGGTTTTAAATTATTATGTTTATTTACAAATAAAATCTCTAAACAAACCTTATCATGTATACACAAAAAAACATTGAAAATGCAAAACAGTTACTGAAAAAATTATATCATATTTGTAAAACAAGGTCAACTAAATTTAAGGAAAACATGAAAAGTTACTGTCACCCAAGTCATTTTTTCGTGTGAACCGTATTTATTGGAATTGTTTAAAGCTTCTTTGAAATGACAATATAAATATCTAGTATTAGAGTTAGATAGAGATAGGTATTCAAATATTTTTAAAATGTTTTGAACCGTCTTAACACAAAAAACGCCTCTAGCCTGCCAACTAACGTAAATATTGATACATCTGATTATGGTCGTAGAATTGTTCACTTAAAAACACTTGGGAAACATGTTTTCTTATAATTGCTGATATTTATTACGACTTATTGGATCTTGCAACCGAAAACGTATTGGACTGGCATCAATTTTATGTCCCATATACCGTATTCGATAAACTTTTTCGGGCGCATCATAACCTTTCGGCGGCGTTGCCACATGTCAGTCACATAGCATATTTTTTTCTCAATTATTTAATAATTACTTCTATTATAAGCTTTAAAGGTTAAATTTCAATTAGCCACAATGTTAAGAATTGTTTTTCCTCCGTTGATACAACTTTTAATGAAATCTGAACACTAGTTTTTGAAAAGTTAAATTAAATCAGCAATTTTCCATAAGGATCAATGTTAAAAGCAATTATTTTATAATATAGTGTGTCCCAGGATAGGTGTTACAAGAGGAAAAATAAACCAAAAAGTTTTGGAATTTTTTTAACATCCTTTTGAGAAAACTAGTTGCATTGTCCAAAACTGATAAATACAAAACTTTACTCCGATTGATAATATACAGGGCGAGTTATAACTAAAAACATATAAAATGACCAAGAGTAAAATACCTTTATTTTTAAAAATAGGACAAAATTGTTTAAGTACATGTTGTAGAAAATTAGATTTTTAGTCAAAATTTAAAGGTAAACAATTAAAGTCAAAAAATTGTCCAATTTTTTGCATTATGCATTATTAGACTAAAAGCCAGTTAGAAGGATGCCACAAGCGTCATACAAATAAAGACGGCCATCAACTATCGCTCTCTAAACGCGTCGTTTACATCGTGTGCGAGCAACAAAAAGGATAATACTTGAAAGTGAGACAGAAGAAGTTATGCCGTGGCATCTTCTATACTGGCGAGAACTTAAGTTTTTTTAAATATTTGACTCAAGGTAGTGAATTTTTTAATAAAAAATAATATTTTTCTTTTAAATTTTGCTTTCTCTTGCCTTTATTTACGTCGTAACGCGCAATGTAAAAAATTGACAATTACATTTTTTTAACTCTCATGCTTTAACTTCAAACTTTGACATAGCATTTAATTCTCTACAATTTTAGTTCGATTTTTAAAAATAAAAGTAGTAAAATCCTGGACATTTTTCATATTATTAGTTATAACTTGCCCTGCATAATAGCAATTTAAGTAACATTTTGTATTTATTAGTTTTGGACCATGCGACCGCTTTTTCTCAAAAATTCGTTTTAAAATTCAAAAATTTTTGGTCCATTTGTCCTCTTGTAACACCTATCCTGGGACACACTGTATTTTCACTTTTTTTAGTTTTATGTAGACCTTTAAAAGTTTAACTGGTTGATATTCTTATTGTGAACACCTAGTATAAAAAAAGTATACATTTTCGAAATTTTAAAAATAATTATTTTTGGGAATTTTAAAATAAGTATACATTTTAATTAGTTTACTTAACATTGGGAAATTTGCTACATAAAATATACGTGAGGTGTCAAGGTCTTAAAGAAGTATAAATTAAACAATTTTCTAGGTTACTTTTATAATAATAAAATAAAAACACTAAACAAACTGGGTAGCGTAGAAATGCAAAACAAACACTGGAAAATTTGATATTTAAAGAAGAGAGAAAGAAATTAAAAGGGATTTTATCAGATAAGAAGTAGTTAGTGAAGTCAAATATAAAGTTAAAGTTGTAGTTAAGCCCCCGTACAGGCGCTACCCCTAGTGAGGTATGCCCGTACTAAATTAAGTTAGTCAAATAAGTTAGGTTGGTTTTTAAAAAATGCAAAGTTAGTTTTGATGGTCCACCAGTCTCATTGTCCCAAGTAGATAGTACCAGTGTGCTTAGTTACACAATTTTCTGAACATTAATACTTATACCGGTAGTACTACCTTAAACCAATGAAGTATTTTAAATAAACCTTAATAATTCGCAAATGAGCTCATTTATCGAAAGTCTTCCAAATAAAGTTTATAGATATATTTTAGATCTATTTTATAAAAATATGTTTACATGTACAGGGGCATCACAACGAAGTATGGACACAAGTTACCTCTTTTTAAAATGGAATGGGTGTATATTTTATTGGATTTTGAATTCTCCACAAAATTTTAACATGACTTTGTGTAACATATGCTATACCTAAACTTACTAGTTTAAAAGATACAAAGGTTTAAAAAAGTATTTTATCGATATTTTTTTTTATTTTCACCTGTTACAATATTTACTTAGTTACATTTACATAGTAACATTTTTGGGTATGTATGACATGTATAAGTGACGTTTGGTAATTATTGAGCAGTTGTTAGTTAAACTATTTAAAATAACTAGTCATGGCACTTTCTGAGAAGAGAGAATAACGCTTCTTATGATTCGATGGATCGGCAGAAGGGGCGGAATTGAGTGGCCAGCAGGAAGCCCCGACTTTACGCCTCTAGACTACTTTTCTTTGGGGACATTTAAAAAATAGGGTTTATTTGACAAGACCAGAAAATATCGATAAACTAAAAGGAAGAATAAGAAGAGAATGTGAAAACATTACTCCGAATATGCTACAAAATGTTACAAATGCTTTTATTACAAAGTAGCATATTGTCAAGCCGTTCAAGGAGGTCACTTCCAACATTTAATTAAATAGGTTAGTTATTTTTGTGTCAATTCTGTTTTTATTAATAAGTGTTTTCATATTTTAAAAGTTAATAAATATTTACATTATATTTTTTTAAACCCTTGTCATCTTTTAAAGTAGTGAGTTTAGGTATAGCATATGTTACACAAAGTCATGTTAAAATTTTGTGGAAAATTCAAAAATCCAATAAAATATACACCATTCTATTTAAAAAAGGTAACTTGTGTCTATATATCTTCGTTGTGATGCCCCCTGTACATGTAAACATATTTTTATAAAATAGATCTAAAATATATCTATAAACCTTATTTTGAAGACTTTTCGATAAATGAGCGCATTTGCGAATTATTAGGGTTCCAGACTTTTGCACACAGTGTATATTTTTTTATATCAAAGAATAAACATGTTGTGGTTTTAAATTACGACACCAGAATACGTTTAGTTAAAGAGTATTGTGTTAGAAAGTAAATTTGCATAATAAAAATTTACCACTTTCCTAATTCTGATTTATTGGCAAACAAATTAAAACACCCATTAAAACAGAAAAAAACAATAATTCTACAATTACTTCAAACAATTAGTCACACTTTTTGTACATCCTTTGATTTACGGGACGTACTTGAACACATACCCTTTAGCAATTATAAAAACCGGCCCTTTCTCATTGTAACTTTAATTCATTTTATTATTTTATACAAGGGACAACCCTTAACTTTTATTTAAGTTGGGAATCAAATTCGATTCAGGTAGCTATTAAGTTTTACATTTACATGTTCGTTTTATGTAAATTAGGTTGGGTTGATTCAGAGGTATCACCCTTAACCCTTAGAAATACTTATATTGATAGTAACAGAGTGATAAAGGGATAAGAAATGATTCTGCAAAAGTGAATTGTGTACTATTGCTAACGTATGTCCTAAAAGTTTTGGCACAAAACTCATTGTCTTTAATTTTAACAAAAACAAAATAATATCAAGTTGCCTTTGAACAAAAAGTTTATTTACTGTCAGTTGAGAAATTAGAAATAACAAAAAGTATCTACAAGTTAGTTGGGCGGATACCCAAAGCTGAAATCTGTCGAATATTTCCAGAATAAAATCATTTCACGCACGAACCATTTATAGAACAATAGCGGAGTGCGAGCAGGAATACCATGTCTGAATCTCCCAAAAAGTGGAAGACCACGTGCATTTACCGCACAGAGGTCAGAGAGATTGGTGAGAAGAGCAAAAAGCCAGATTGGAATGTCAACGAGGAGACTGGCTAGGCAATACAGATCTTCTAAGAGTACGATATCGTTGGAATTGAGGAGGAATGGTCTTAAATATCGAAAGAGAAGTAAGTGCCCCAAATACTCTCAAGCGCAGCTTCTTCGTTAAAACCGATAAATATTGTGTGCCAAAACTTTTAGGACATACGTTAATATCATTAATATCGAGAAACTAAGCAGCTTGCCATATACAAGGTGTTTTTAAGTAAAAGTTATTAATTTTCAGAGCTTGTAAATCCTATAAGAAAAGGATTTACCAAAAAGTAGGTATACAAGGTATTTTTTTAACTACGATACAAGACTTTAAGGGATAACTCCTTTTGTTGTTTAAAGAAAAAAAAATCTTAAACACCTATGTCCAGACTTGCTTTGTTTCTTTTTCTCCAAAACGATAGTAGTAACAAAGAAAACACTTGATAAGAATTTGAATTTTATTATCCCAGCGCTTTTTATTTTTGAGATAAAAAATGAAAACCTATTATTTTCCTATATTTGTATCGTGATATCTTCCTAATGGTTAAATTTAGACCTGATGTTCATAGAGCAAACCACTTTTTATTTTAAACAAGGAATCACATCCTAATATTTTTCGCATTTTTTTAGAAGGTATAGAGGGTGTCTCTATAGTTTTAAATAGGGCCTGTAATAAGAATTGGTGGGTCAACACCCGCACCATTGTTTAAAAAAGTTCTAAAACTGTCGACTATTACAGTCAATAAACTACTTTGTCCTGTTAATGATATGTACTTTTAAAAAAACTGGCACAAACAATGGCCTCGCCCGAGAATGACAAAATGATGTTTTTTTAAACCAACTTTGTAGCCCTTCTCTTTTTTACGTCCCTCTTAAATTATCAGATTAGTGGAATATACACTGTTTTAGCATTTAATTAACTTACCCTATGTTAATCTGAAGCGTTAAAAAATTTCTAATGGATATATTTTTGTATTTTTAAGATCGGCCCTGTATACGGGGCTCATATTTGGTGAAGGTACTTAACCAGGTACAAGGTATCTTTCGGTATATTGATTTGCCGCACTAGTAAATCCCGAAATTCCTCTTGGACTATAGCAACGACGTATGGACCCAGCGATTAATTCATAATTTTATGATAAACATTAAGCCAACAATCCTAATAGGCAAAGGCAAGCGAGAAATGAAAATGGCGGACTTACTTTTTAACCTTGGTCGATAGTATGCACCCAACGACGTTGGTCTCTATTTACCTGTGAAAAGTGAGGTGCGGAAATGAATAGTCTACCATTCTACAAACAAAGCACTGCCTAAACACTTTCTAATCACCAACAAACACCAGAAAATCCACAAAAAACGCATTAAAAGCTTTATTTTCATCACTTTTGGCTTTCTAAATTGTCAAATGACAGAAACCAACAGAAATGACAAAGCAAAGAGGGCGTCACCCACAAGCGTTTAGGAAAAGTTCATTCATGTTTTATTTACGATGGAGTAAAAATCCCTGGGCGGCGTTGCCGGGATTAACAAATAATCACGTATTTTCAGAATTTTGCTTTTTTAAAAAAGCTAATTATTTATAATATTTGAATATATTTTTATTATGATATCTAAAAATAATAAAAACATATGTATTACAAAATTCTTTAATATAAAGGCTTATCCAACAACTACTTGTGGTTAGTAAGATTAGAGTGGAAAAAATTAAATTTGGCAAACCACATTTTAGCGCTTTTACTGTGATGTATTAATGACAACAGCTCAAACGTAAACAAACCTGGTCCATACGTCGTTGGACTATAGCAAATTAAAAAAATAATCTTTTTATTTTAAACAATTTTTTAAATAAAGTAATTTCTTTTCTTTGGGTTTACCCTTTTCTTTCATAAACCAATAAGTAAAAAATGATAAATTATTATTTTAAATGAAACGATATTATCCTTTCTTATCAGAAACTTTAACTTCTGTCGACTCTTTATTATTTTTAATTTTGGGTGTTTTAGTTGCTCTTATTTGAGAACATTCGGCAATCTTAAATAGCGAGGTCATTATTTATAAATTAACCTAAAAGAAAATATAACCCTAAAAAGTTTTCAAAAGAAATAATAAGTTTTTTTTAATAGCAACAAAATTTGTAACTAACTACAATGGTGTCTATGCTTCTAGAGACTTTAATTACCACATTATTTTATTGAAAACGTTCTTAAACAATTTTTAGTAAATTAGGGCCCCGTTATGATGTCTAAATAAATGACTTAACATTAGGAGCACCCTGTATATTGTTTATCATTTGCACTTACACATCATTTTATCAGCTAATTGAATATTTAAACCAGATTTAAAATACTAATGGCAAACAAACATTGTGAAAATTTGGTACATAATGCCGTCAAAAAGCATTCGTCCCTTGGGATGCAATTTGGGCGAATGTAATTAATTATGTAATAAAGTGGTGTAATATTGGCAGTATTTTGGGGAGAATAATCCATTATGTTATATGGGGTGACCGAGATAAAAGGCATAAAGCATATGCAGAGTGATCAGTGTTTTCAATAAGGGTGTGTTAAAAGGTTAAATCATTAAGCTGGAAATTCAAGCGTAATTATATTCTATAAAAGCATAAAAAAGTTAATTGTTAATGTATAAAAATATTTGTATGAATCGTCAAGAACATGTCATATTGCTTGCAGAGGTTTTAGTTCTTTAAAAATTTACTTTTTTAATTTGACAACATATTTTAAAAATACACAAAAAAACCTTATTTGTTTAAATGTTTCCTTTTTCTTGTTATTCAATAATTTTGAATATATTTTAAGGCTGGTTTATAAAATAGGCATGTTTAAATAACACGAAATTTAAAAAAAACAAATGTCGTTTTTAAAATTTCAAATTTAAAAAGTTATCATGGCTTTATTTGTAAAATTAAAGAAAAAAGAAGTGCTACTGTCCACGGATGAACCTAACTATGACTGTAAAAAATATTTGTATGGGGATTTTTTTATTACTTTGGTATGATTTTAAATAAAGCATTTTTAAAAACATACTTTTTAATTTTTTCATTTTTAGTTTAAAATAATCGCGGCCAAGTTTTACAGTACAAAGACACCTTCAATCTTGTGGGCGTAACAATTGAAAGTAACTTTAACTGGCATAAACACATTGTATCTATAGCAACGGCAGCTTCAAGAAAGCTTGGATATCTCTTTCGAGCCAAAAAGTATTTTTCCGCTTCTAATTTATACACTTTATATGCGTTTCAAATTCGACCTCCCTTGGAATATTGTTCTCATATCTGGGGCATGGCGTCCCCCACAACCCTAAGCATTCTTGATTCTATTCAAAGAAGAGCTATTTGTCTCATTAATGATCCTTTACTTACAGAAAGGTTTCTTTCTCTTGCCCATCATCGGGCATCGACGGGGGATTTATCGCTTTTTATAGGTACTTCCATGGCTTCTGCTCTGAGGAATTGTCCAGTACAGTTCTTCCTCTCACGGTTTGAAACAAAGAAACTTGTGGTTCCGCGCGTATGCATCCCTATACGGTCCAACTAGACATGCCCCAAACTTCTCACTTTGTTCGTTCTTTTATCCCTAGAGTTTCTAGATTGTGGAACTTGCTGCCCGCGGAGGTCTCTCCTTTCCCCCCAAATCTTCAAGTATTTAAGTCCCGTGTCAACAAACTCCCTCTTACCTCGCTCAAGACACCCACGGTGCGTTAGTATTTAGGCTTTTAGCCTTCGTGGTTTGACAAAGATAAAAAAAAAATCGCGAAAATATTATTTTAAAAAATGAAAAATGATAAAAGTAAGTTTTTAAAAATGCTTTATTTAAAAGCATAAAAAGTTATTTAAAAATTCCTATACATTTTTATCGCTTATCATTACCTAAAAAGTTAGGTGTAAACTAAAATAATTGTTTTTTTTAAATAATACCGATGGGTGTCTTAAGCAAGGTAAGAGGGAGTTTGTTGACACGGGACCCTGTACAAAAATGTAATATTACGCATTTATCACGGTTTATGTAACTTGGACAAAGTATATATAGATACAAGTCATGCATTAGCTCAACTTTTTTTTATAAATATGTATTATTTATAAAATTTCATTTAATATAGAGAATAAAAAAAAGATAATAAATAAAAAAAACTATAAATAACGATTTAAATTGCCTTGTTACTAAGCTAAACTTAATGGAGAATTTCCTTCATCTGCACTTTCGAGTTGAATAGCTGTCAACTTTATCCAAGCAGATAACCAAGAATTTGTCGATTTCCTGCCCGAATTAATCAGCAAGTAATTAGTAATTAGAAGCTTAATAGCGTTTAATTAACGATGCTTCTGGAAACATGCCTGGAATTGGCACCCACTAATGATTTAAAATTTATTCCCCAAGTTGTGTCAAAAAAATATATATTTTTTAATTATTACTAAGCAGATTTTTCTTTCTGCTAGAAACATTTTTTTAGAAAATGTAAAGTTGCTTTTATAAAATTAATCACTAACCCGATTTATACAAAAATATTTAAATATTTTAATGCTTAGTTACAACAATAAAACTCTAAGTTTTAGCGTCAGTGGCCTACATTTTTTGTCAGAAATATTTCGTAGGTACGGCGCGGCGTAAGGCGAAACTGTACTTAATAAATTTAACTATGCTAACTTAAGCTTAGTTACCCAAGCAGCAAGCTGTCCAAACAGCACAAACTTTCCATTGAGCAATCCCCCATATAAGTAAAGCATGCGTCCACACTATTTCTTGATCTTGCTGCAGAGCTGGGCTACCTATGTGGGCTACACTACCAAACAATGGTTAGGCTGTGGAGTGGACATAAAGCATCGCGAGACTCGTGCTTTACCTATATAGGGGATTGCCCAGCGGAAAGTTTGTGCTGTTTGGGTGGCGTCATTATGACGTCATTTTTAAGTCATTTTTTGGTCATTTTTGGTCATAAGACGTCATCAGACCAAAATTGTGACGTAATTTTAACGTCATTTTACTGGCGTGTTTTTTTCGTCATACTAGCTCATAAAAATCTAATGACGTCATGTTTAGAAAACCCCGCCAGAAAAATTTTTGTGACATTATATGATTCGTGTCAAAATCCAACCGAAATATCATATGACAGAAAAATAAGACTAATAATTATACAAAATTGAAATAGGAAAAAACTCTACCGATAGATGGCGTAATGAATAATAAACTACTACGTTTATTCAACATATTCGCTTCTTATCGCCTACACCGTTCCGATGAGACCAAAATACTTCGAGACCGGTCTGCGGTTTGTGATCTCAATACCTTTGGCTAGTGTAAAAAGTTGCATCTCCAGGTTGGACAGTGTGCCGAGAGATGCGACCTTACAGTGCAAAGGAAATTGCAAGTCTATTTTTATTTTCAAATAAAAAATCGAAATATTTTAGCTTAAAAAAAATATATGCGTCAATGTTAAAGACGTCATTATGACGTCACTAATGGGACGTCTTTTGTCTGTGACTTAGGGAGGTCAATTTAACGTCATTTTGTCGTTAACTTATGACGTCTTTGCTAACCAAAAATTACTAAAAAGGACGTCAATAAGACGTCAGCTTGCTGCTTGGGTAGCCTCTTTAATATCGTACGGGTTAGCTCCAGCCCCGTGTGTATCGATTTATAAGCTTTTGATAGACATAATATTCTGGCTTCTTGGCTTATACATGTGCGCGTTCAAATAAAATGCCGCAAAATAATAAATTAGGTATTATATATAGTCTCAGGTTTAATAAAGGATTTAAAAAAAAAGGTTTAACTAACCAGAGCTAACTATGACCTTTACTCTGTCTTCGAGTATTCGAGTAATATCATACATTCACTACTATGTCGCCATTCTTTTTATAATTTATTCTTATGGAGCATCCGCTACCCAATGCAAAATTACAATAGATTGTTTCACATATCTATACAACATAATTTATCTACAAATTGTTAAAAACACAACCGGTTAAAATTATAAAAGAGACTCAATTTGTGGTTATATCATGGCAACAAATCGAATTGGCGCGAACACTCAGAGTCGGTCTATATAGGGTCGCGACATTCGGCCATATTGCTTTGACGTGTTATGACGTCACATCTCCCATTTTTCGGCCACGTTGTTCAGTGCCGGAGATATACAGTTTATTGTATTAGTAGAACAACCGTTTAGACAATAGTTTTTAATTGTTATTAAGTTGTAAATTCTATTACTTTAAATAAAAAACATTTGGAATTACATCTTTCAACAAATATCACTTTCAAAACAATGCAAAATGAAATGCGCAAATTCTAGACGCCACTGGAATGATCATCAGCTTTGATTTTACCCAGTCTTGCCAACTTTTTCCGTGGAGTGCCCTTCCTTGCGTCCCCGACCTCGAACCGCCTAAAACTTGAGGATATGTCTTAACCTTATAAATATAAACTAACCTTGGCGCACACTGTCTGTCAAGTCAAAAGCTTATCAATCAGAGCTTACTTGCTCTGTTTAAATACCATAAATGAATAAGTAAATTACAACATTCAAATTTTCAAACAATTTTAACCAAATTTATAAAGTAATGCTTATTTGTCTTTAAATTCAACTCCCTGTAATTTAATCCCGTAGTTGTAGGTTTCTGTTACACAAGATATTTTTTTATTGTTTTTTTATAAATAAACTAAACCCTAGTTTTATTACACATATTTGTTATACATAAACCCGATAATTTATAAACCGTCAACCATCTGAACCATTTTTCTAACCATATTTTGCTACATAACGTTACGAAGTAACATTGAAAAGATCACAGTATAAATTCAAATGCACCGAACCAAATTATTTGAAAAATGTTAACAAATTTAACACACATTTTCCACTAAATCCTCGTAATTGATTGCGTAGGTCCTGTATACCTACTACTTGACTTTTCAATGCTTTCTTAGCATTTGTCAATGGAAGAATTGGATACAATGCAAATTTATTTTACTCGAGTGGAAAATGCGAACAATGATACTATTCAAAAGACTCTCGAGGTCTTTTAGTTTTGGTCGACAAAGAAATACATTCTTAAAGCAGCTAGAAGGAGGCGTGGTAGAATGTGTGATTGCTTTAAAAGGACGTATGGTAAAAACATTTGGTTTTTCAATTTGTAAAATTTATGGTAAAATTTTATGTTCTTTTAGACTCCGGCCAAACGACTGCCGCGCCGGTGTGTTCGGCGGTTTTTCTATTTACGTATATAAAAACCGCCGAAAATGCTACGTAATTTGTTATTACCAGCGGCTTTTACTTATTTAATCGGTAGATGCTGCCGTTCGGCGGTTTTGTTAATAAAAGCTTTTGAAAAGTGTCTGAATAATTGTTATACTTAACTAACTTTATTGTTAAATTCATTTGTTTTATTGTTTACTATTATTTTTAATATTGCTTAACAAACAAAAATTAAATTTGGAGATACGTTTGACACCTACAAAGATTTTGTGAAGCTCTTTATAAGTTAAAAAAAATGTACCTTCATCTTTTTGGAAAAGAGAAGCCGAAAGTATTTTAGCGACAAGAAAAAACACTGATTGTTTTATAAAACTAAAAATAAAGAATTACCAACTAAAATATACATTTAATAAGGGTGGAACAAATTTTAAAATTCCTAGAGAAAGTAGAAAAGTTACAAGATAAATAAATAATAAACACTGCTTATTTCTTTTATCGTATTATCAAAATTTAAAAGTTTACCCATAGCTATAAGGTTACGAATATTGACACGTAAGCCACAGGTTCAGAGTTCGAATTCCGGATAGGTAACTAACTTTTTTTTCTTTATATACAGTGACCGCCAATGAGTTGGACACATATGGAATTTTTTTTATTTTTGAAATTATTAAAAACTTTTTTTGGTAATCACCTCTGCTTATCGAGTGACCAAAAAATCAATAATGACATCCGGCTCATGAGCGTCGTTTAGGAAAATAATTATTAAACATTAAATTAAAATATCAAAAAGTAAGGTTAGTTCTTCTTGATATCTAAAATAGTTATTTGAAAACAGTGTTTAAAATTTAATATTATGCCGACGCGACGCGACGTGCAAAATTTAAAATAAATAAAAAAATAAAAAAGACCTTTTTCTCAAAAAAAAAAAAAAAAAATCAGTCAATTTACGAATCTAAATTTTTTTCGCTAAATAAGTTTTCTAACTGTAAAGTGACGAACTAATTTGATTCATAACGATTTTTTATTTTTCTTTCACAATAAAAACGAGAAAATTTAAAAAATTACATGTGTCCACCAGCTTTTTCTAAGAGCTATATTGTAATTTAAAAATCTAAATAAGATTCATCATCTTATTAAAGTGTTTTTTATTTGTTTCAAAACTAATCTATGTTGCAAATAAATTTTGTATAAAATCTGCAATATTAATTGTGATTCAGTAAGAGTTTAAATTATTGGGTGTGTTACTCAACTTTAATTGAATAAGAAGAAGAGAACTGCTTTCAAAAATGTTCATGTTTTATAATATTTCATAAAAATAGTCTTTTAAGTCATGGCTTACTACCTTTTAATTGTAATATATTGATATAGCTCTTAGAAAAAGCAGGTGTACACAGTAAGACTACTTGCCAAATCTAATTTTTTTAATATTTTCGTTTTAAATGTAAAAGAAAAAACAAAAAACTTGATAAACTAAATAAGTTTTTACTTTATAGTTAGAAAACTTATTTTAAATAAAAAAATTAAGATTTGTAAATTGACTATTTCTTTTAAAATATTTATTTCAAATTTTGCATGTCGGCATAAAATTAAAGTATAAACACTTTTATCAAATCACTTTTTATGATATCGAGTCACTTTTTAATGTTTTAATTAAATTTTGAATAACAATTATTTTTCCAACGGACGCCCATGAGCCGAAAGTCATTATTGGTTTTTTGTTACTTGACAAGCAGAGGTCATTGCCAAAAAAGTTTAAATAATTTCAAAAATAATTTTTTTCCCAACTCTTGGCAATCACTGTATATAAAGAAAAAAAAGTTAGTTACCTATCCGGAATTCGAACTATATATATATATATATATATATATATATATATATATATATATATATATATATATATATATATATATATATATATATATATATATATATATATATATATATATATAATTATTTATTTATTTTTCTTGGGTATAGGTTTTTTTGTTAATAATTAAATATACTTCATTACATAACTAACATCTGACGTTTCGCCCAGCGTAGTGAGCTTTTTCAAAAATATTTGTTGCGTTCAGGCAAACAACCTACAATCAATTACAAAAATTACTATTTTTTTATCACAAATTAAAATAAATCATAACAACATAATTAAAAAAACTTTACATATTACTAATTTGACAGAAACGTACCTCGAAAAAAATTGTCATAGGGTCACATCTTATTTTGATTTAATAAAAATAAAAGAGTATTCTGTTGTAGGAATTCATTTGTTTTTCTTTAAGGAATCAAGAAGGTTTTTATTTTTATCTTATCCTTTTATAATTAAAATAAAAAGAGATTGTTTTTGTCCTTTACTTTGGTTGAATTTATTTACTATATTATAATACAGACAGAGAAATTTACTACGACAAACTGTATAATATTGCAACAAAATTTCTCTGTCTGTATTATAATATAGTTAATAAATTCAACCAAAGTATAGCAGAAAAACAATCTCTTTTTATTTTAATGATAAAAGGATAATATAAATATAAAAACCTTCTTGCTTCCTTAAATAAAAAAAAATAAAAATAAAAATAATGCTCACAACAGAATACTCTTTTATTTTTATTAAATCAAAATAAGATGTGAGCCTATTGTGACGTATATTTTGACTACGTGTAGGGCCACTTTACGTCACTGGGGCAAATGTACCATATGAAACTATCTTTTGGGGACCATGAGACCGGTGGACAATAAAACCATCTTTTCTTTCACTATAAGACTACAGGAACCATTTGACAAACTAAATTTAGTACGGGCATACCCCCACTAGGGGTAGTCCGTACGGGGCTTAACTAAAACTTTAACTTTATACTTGACTTTACTTTACTACCTACTTCTTATCTAATATTTTTCTAATTTCCTTCTTTTCCTCTCTATTATTATTATGACAATTTCTGTATATATACCAAGTTGAACTTAGTATTTTAGTGACTTAGTACGTTGTTGACCCTGAATAAAATAATATGACCTAGTCTTCTTGACAAAAACCATGCACTATTTTTCGATTATTTGTTTTAATTTCTTGGATGTGATTTCTTCAATGCCAACATAATTAAATAAATATTAAAATAATAAAACCCATATACCCCTATACAGGGTGTTTACACTATAACAATCTTTTTCGAGGTACGTTTCTGTAAAAATAACTATTTATTAAGTTTATAGGTAAACTTTAACTATAATTCTGTGATTTTAAATATTTTTATAAGGAAAACCGCCGGACGGCGGTATCAAGCAAGAAAATAAGTAAAAACGTGTTTTTGCTTATTTTATTATTAAAAACAAAAATCACAAACTAGGTTTGCTGATGACAAATATTTTGTAAAACAACGAAAACAAAATTGGATTTTTATTATTTAAGGTGTAAACGAAGTTTGATTTTATTAGCATATAAAACTTTTAATGTTAAAACAATTTATTTAAATCCGTTTATTAAAAGTTTTTAAATAAAGCAGATATTCATTACTCAAATAATTAAAAATTAAAATAACATACTGCGACTGCATTTTGTTATCCTTTCTCGATAGTTTTAAAAAGTAAATAATAAATAAAGTGCATTGTTTTTATAGACCTGCTATATTTGTAAAAAAACTAAAGTTTTAAAATTAATTTTTAAACTACCAAGCCCGTTTAAAATTAATAATACCTTTTAATTTACTTTTTGGTACCTATAAAATGTTCTAATTTATCTAATATGTTACTATAGCCATTTAAAAACACGTCACCAATCATTTTCAGTATTTTATTTTATATCACAGAGTCGGTAAGTCAATATAATCA